>JAJIBD010008194.1:0-43372 GCA_021461705.1 Cryptotis parvus
CTTGATCACTTGAATCCCGATTATTCATCGATTTGCTGGAGCGGGCGCCAGTAACATTTCCATTGGACCCTATCACGTGCCAATGTAGCCCAATGGCATCTGGTTGATTCAGGAATATGAAGAGCCTCAAACCGTTCCCTTCAGGGTCTTGACAAGGAAGTCTGACCATCTTGTAGGTGGGCGGCCACGTGATCTTTTGACATCCCGTGGGATCCAGTCGGTAACGGCTCTAGTCCAGCGGTAGTCTCCAAATCGCATTACATGTCCAGCCCATCTGATTTTCGATGCCTTGGCAAACGAGACAGCGTCCCTGATTCTGGAATAGCGACGGAGGTCAGAACTCCGGATTCCTTCTCTCACTTGAGTGAGGCGTGATATTCCAAGCATAACTCTTTTGATTCCTCTCTGGGAGACCCAAATAGCATTCTCAGCCTGCTTTCGTAGGGCCCAGGTCTCTGAGGCATATGTTAATGCAGGGAGAACGGTGGAGTCAAAGAGATGTGCCCGGAGCCGGAGGTTCTTTGTCCTTTTAGCTATTTCTTCGATGCCTTTGAAGGCATTCCATGCCGCTCTCTTCCTCCTGCACAGCTCAGGTTTTAGGTCATTCATCATGTTGATTTCTCGACCTAGGTCGGAAACTAATAACTTGAATAACTGCTGCATTCAGAGATGTTTGCTCCATTGAGAGTGAATGGGGCCCAGGAACTAGTTCATTTTTCATGAACATAGTTTTCTTTTAGATTCAGCTGTATACCTATCTTTCCACATTCTCTGTCGAAGTCAGTCAGCATTTGTGCCACTTGGCTAATGTTTGGTGTTATTAGAAAGATGTCATCAGCGAAGCGGAGGTGGTGTAGTTGCCGACCATCTATCTTCACTCCCATTCCTTCCCATTCTAATTGTCGCATGATGTTCTTGAGGGTGGCGCTGAAGAGTTTTGGTGAAATGGTATCACCCTGTCGAACCCCTCTTTTGACATCAATGATCACTTCTTTGTAGAATGGTGAGATCCTGGTGGTAAATTCATAATACAGCTCACGAAGGATCTTGATGTATCGGGTTTGAACACCCTATTTGGCTAGGGCTTCGATGAGTGCTTCAGTCTCCACAGAACCAAAGGCTTTCTCTAAATCAATGAACGTGAGACAGAGCGGCATCTTGTACCCCCTATAAACCTCAAAGAGCTTGGTTACTGTGTGGATATGGTCGATTGTGCTGAATCCTTTCCCGGAAGCCAGCTTGCTCACATGGTTGTCCTTCATCTAGTGTTCTGCTAATCCTGTTCAGGATGACTTGTGTAAACAGCTTGTAGAAGACGGACAACAGGCAGATGGGGCGATAGTTGCCGATGTCGTGAATGTCTCCCTTCTTGAACAGTAGAACTGTCCTGCTAATTTTCCATTGGGAGGGTACCTTGCATTCGGACAGGTAGCAGGTGAAGAGTCGAGCTAGTGTATTGATGAGTACCGACGGCAGATTCTTCAGGTGTTCGGGTCTGACTTTATCTGGGCCTGGTGCTGTTCCCTTCTTTACCGACGAGATGGCATGTCGGATTTCAGAAGGGAGAACGTTGGGGAATGACATATCCATCCTGTGGAATTTGGTATGTGGGCAGGTGGATGTGACATTCAAAGAGATTTGAGTAGAAGTCATGGATAATCTTCTCCATTGCCTTTCTGGAAGATGTGATAGATCCATCAGGGCGTCAGAGGGCAGTCATCTTAGTCTTATAGTTGGAGGAAGGACAGGCGGGTGGTGTGAATGCTTTTCCCCGGCTTCTGCTGCATCTTTCAGTATTTCTGCTCTTCTCTCTTTGCGGTCTTCTTTTATCGCTTCTCTGCACCATTTAGCAAGCTTGGACATTAGCATTTGGTCTCCTGAGGCTCACGCCTTGCCACGTTGGTGAATGAGCTCGAGAGTTTCTGAAGACAGGCATCCTTTTGTGTCTTTCTCTCTCTCGGCATTCTTCGCACAATCATGGAGGTGCTGAACCAGTCAGTTGTATTCTTCATTGATGTCGCCAATTGTGGTATCTTCCCATGTTGCTGCAATGGTGCCAAAGAGTTCCCAGTTGGTGGTCGTTCTGGGAGTTCTCTTCTTAAACTTTGCAGCCTTTTCTCCCCGTTGTGGGAAGTAGAATTTTGCACGAAGGAGACGGTGGTCCGATCCTGTTTGGAATTTGGAGATGACAGCAACATCGGTCAAAAAACCGTCGATTGAAGATGATGTGGTCAATTTCATTGTGGAACTGTCCACCAGGAGATTCCCATGTCCAACGTTTTGCTTCAGCCTTCTGGAACTGTGAGTTCCCTATGAATGGTCTTGGTGAACATGATGAGCTCAGATAGTCTCTCACCCTGTTTGTTCCATTCTAGGCCATGGGTCCCGATGTGGAGTTCTTCAGCCGATCTTCTCGGTCCTATCTTGGCATTAAAATAACCGACTGTGGTCTTGTAGAAGGTGTGATCTTTTTTTATAGAACTCCTCCAATTCCATGTAGAATTTCTCAATTTCATCTTCTTTGTATGTGGATGTTGGTGCGTAGACAATGAAGATAGAAATTGCTGGCAGTGGGTCACATCTCTTCATGTGTAATCGTCCTATTCGGTTTGTAAGGCATTCAAATGAATCAATGTTTATGACCATGTTCGTGTTGAGAAGGACACCAACGCCACCGATGCCTCTTTCGTCGCATGTTCCAAGGAACAATTCTTCTCCAGTGTCAAATACAGCATGATGTGGCTGATGCCTCCTCATCTCAGTCAGACCAATGATGTCATACTTGATCTTTTGTGCTTGCACCATCAGATCCTCAATATAAGCTTTCGATGCCAGCATACATGCATTGAAAGTACAGACAGTCATTTTAGTCCTTCTTGTTTTGGCAGCTTAGGATGGCTGTGAAATTTTATCAGGCATGCTTGTTCGCCTTTCTTACTGCTACGGTATTTAGGGGCTCTTTCAGGGTCAGGAAAATAAACATTTTTGTTACTGGTTTTGGCATATCGAACACGCATTGGACAACTTGCCAGGCTCTGCTGTTCGGGCGCTATACTCTCATTACTTTGTGGGGCTCTCTCAGAGGGTTGGATAGAATATTCACGGTAGTTTGGAGGTAAATTGCGCAGCTGTGCAGCGTCTTGCGCCGAGGAAAAGCTGGTTTCTGCTCTGCCGGGTATATCTGTGTCTGTGGCTCAAGCATTCCTGGGCTTGAAATACTCTCCTCTGAAGGGCTGGTCTCTGCAGGGTGGGTCCTTGTAGGCTGGGTTTCTGACAAGCCGGACTGGAGACTGAAATAATCTGTTGGGTGGAGATCTTACGAGCTATGGAGTGTGGATGGTGAAGATCGCTGCCAGCAAGTTGTGGGGGGTTTCTCTGGGCTCTTCTGAGGCTCCATCGGGATGGTGGACTCGGGTTGGAAGTTGCTCTCGTGGTCCATGGAAGCAGGGGGGTTCCAACGGGGAAAGCTGATTTCTGCTCTTTCCGGATGTATTTGTGTCTGTGGCTCAAGCATTCCTGGGCTTGAAATACTCTCTCCTCTGAAGGGCGGGTCTCTGCATGGTGGGTCCTTGTAGTCTGGGCTTCTGAAAAGTCTCCTGGAGACTGTATTAATCTGTTGGGTGGAGATCTTACAAGCTGCAAAGTGTGGATGGTGAAGATCACTGCCAGCAAGTTGTGGGGGTTTCTCTGGGCTCTTCTGAGGCTCCATCGGGATGGTAGACTTGGGTTGCAAGTTGCTCTCATGGTCCATGGAATGCAGGGGGTTCAACGGGGAAAGCTGGTTTCTGCTCTGCTGGGTGTATCTGTGTCTGTTACACAGATATCTGAGGTTGTTACCCAAAATAACATGATCTCAATATTCAAGGCCAGACAAAACATGGATCAGGAGGTTTTGTCAGTGGATAGAACCTACAGCAAATGTGTGGCAGTCAGAGGTTAGGTAAAACAGAGAAAGGAACAGTGCACTAATAATTATAGTAAATGATAATACCAGCGTAGAACTGAGCATTGAAAGTAGGCAAAAGGATATGCATGGATAACCTATTAATGAATGTATTGTAAGCCACAAGTGTAAGAGAAGGAAGAGAGAGAGAGAGAGAGAGAGAAAGATAAGTGAAAATTGACTGCCATGAACACAGACTGGGGGTATCTGAGGACATTGGTGGCAGGAAGTTTTGGAGGGATGGGTGGGACACTGGTGGAGTGATGGGTGCTGGAACACTGTATAACTGAAACCCAAATATGAACACTTTTGTAACTGTAAATAATATCCAAAGGCAAAAGAAACTGAGAACTGGCCTTCATAGGAAGCTACCACAAGAGAAGAATGAGGAGTGATTAATGCGAGGAGGAGATACTGGGTCAGTGATAGACGCAAGTGGACACATTGAGTAGGGGTGTGGTGTGAGATAGTGTTATGCTTGAAACCCTATAACTAACAGTACTGTAAACCACAATGCTTAAACAAATAGCTTAAGGAGGTGGAGTGGGAATGTGATGAGACTCTTGAGCAATGGCGGAGGGACACTGAAAATGAACATTGTATACCTGAAATGCTTGTATTGTCAGTTTTGTAAATGATGTGCATAAATCACTTGACCAGGAAAATCTTACAGAATCCTGCAAATTAAGAGGTTCAAACATTCATATTTGTTTTAAGAATACCTATGAAATAGCCCAGGCCATCAAGAACATTCATGTCCAAAGAGCCACTAAGATCCATACAAGTATATCAGGCACTGGTACAGCTATATAAGAAGAAAACAGCCAACCCCATTAGAAAATGGGGAGAAGAGATGAACAGAAACTTTCACAAGGAAGAAATTCGAATGGCCAAAAGGCATATGAAAAAAATGCTCATCATCACTAATCACCAGAGAGATGCAAATCAAAACAACAATGAGATATCACCTCACACCACAGAGACCTGGCCTATATCCAAAAGCGTAAAAAGCAACGAGTGCTGGCCTGGATGCGGGAGGAAAGGGGACTCTCATACATTGTTGGTGGGAATGTCGACTTATACAACCTTTATGGAAAACAATATGGACATTCCTCCAAAGACTAGAAATTGAGCTCCTATTTGACCCAGCCATACTACTCCTGGGAATATACCCTGGGAAGCCAAAAACACACAGTGGAAACACAATCCGCACTTTTATTTTCATAGCAGCACTATTCACAATAGCCAGAACCTGGAAACAACCAGTATGCCCGGAGAACTGATGACTGGATAAAGAAACTGTGGTATATCTACACAATGGGATACTATGCAGCTGTTAGGAAAAATGAAGTGATGAAATTTTCTTATAAATGGATGGACATGGAAAGGATCATGTTGAGTGAAATTAGTCAGAAGGAAAGAGAGAGACATAGAATGACAGCATTTATTTGCATAACATAAATATATCAGGTGGTCTTACCAAAAGTGGAAATTACTGCAAACATGAGGGAGTAGAGGTTAGGTAAGACAGAGAAGGGAACATGTGTGAAGCAACGTCGAAATGGCTAATACCAACATAGAACTGAGCATTAAATACAGGCAAAAAAACACATATGATGGCTTCTAAGTGTGTGTAGTGCAACCCACAATGTGTAAGAGAGAAAGAAAGAGAGAGAAGGAGAGGGAAAAGAGATTAAGAAGAACCTGCCATTTTGGCAGGCTGTAGGAGGGGGAGGAAATTGGGGACATTGGTGGTGGGAAATGGGCACTGGTGGAGGGCGGGTGCTGGAACACTATGTGACCGAAACCTCCAAATATGAGCAACGTTGTAATTGCATATCTCACCGGTGGTATAATTAATTTTAAAAAAATCCATCCAAGGGCTGTCACTTTGCAGAAGATACATGGGCTGTTTTGCGGGTTACATTGTGGTGTGCACCAGGTCAAACAGTGTGACTGAACACAAAGCTCAGATCTGAAAGAAGAACTGAAATTTTATTGCACATGCTTTGAAAATGTTGAGAGTAATGCTGAACTAAAGGGTTGATGTAAATCCCTTAGTCACCGAGCATATCCAGGTGAACAAAGTCCTCAAGGTGTGCCCCAGATATACAGGGCTAATGGTTGTATTAACACTGCCATGAGCTCACCTTGCCACATGGAGTTGATCCAGATTGAAAAGAACTGATTAAACCAGAAGAGGAGGTTGCACAGAAGAAATGGAAGAAGCAAAAACTTATGGCCCAGGAGAAATACAAAATATGCAAGAAAAAGTAAAAACAAGCAAACAAATTTCATCATAAGTGAAGTCTTGTTTGCTTCTACAGATGCTATAGTATGTATTTTAATGTGTATATTTCTATGAAATATGTTTTAATTTTATGATTATTTGCTAAGTACAATTAACCACCAGTGAAAGAAAGTACTGTCTTACCAGCTTTAACTTCTGCTACTTTGGGTTATTTAAAATCTCTGCTACCTGATCCTTTATATCTTAAATTGATTTTTTATAGTTTTCATTTTATTAAATATATCCTCTTCCCTCATTCTATTTTTGAAGATTTTATTAAATCTTTATATCACTAATTTCTGGAGGACTATCAATGTCTCTCTGGGTATCTTCAAAATACACCTGTTCTTCAGGAAGAAGAGCAGGTGACTGAAGTGATAGTAGAGTGAGTAAGGCTCTTGCCTAGCACATGAACAACCAGATTCAATCCTCAGTACCACGCATGGTCCTCAAAGCCCAGCTGGGAGTAGAGTTAAGAATAAGCCTTGATGGGGCCGGGCGATAGCCCAGCGGGTAGGGCGTTTGCCTTCACGCGGCCGGTCGTGCCGGCCTGGGTTGATCCCGGCATCCCATATGGTCCCCGAGCACCGCCAGGAGTGATTCCTGAGTGCAGAGCCAGGAGTAACCCCTGAGCATCGCGGTGTGACCCAAAAAGCAAAAAAAAAAAAAAAGAATAAGCCTTGTCAAAAGGATACACATGACAACCTTTTTAATGTATGTTCTGTAATCCATAGTCTGGAAGGGAAGGAAAAGAAAAAGAGAGAAGGGAAAGAAATAAAGAACCTGCCATGGAGCGGGCTGGGAAGGGGAGGGAACCGGGGATGTTGGTGGTGGGAGATGGGCACTGGTGGAGGGACGGGTGCTGAAACACTGTATGACCAAACCAAACATGAACTTTTTAATTGTATATCTTTTTATTTGTATATCTCACGGTGGTATAATAAAATACTTAAAAAAAAAGAATAAGCCTTGACACTGGTGGAGGGCGGGGTGCTGGAACACTATGTGACCGAAACCTCCAAGCATGAACAACGTTGTAATTGTATATCTCACGGTGGTATAATAAAATATTTTAGAAAAAGCAAATAAAAAAAAATTTTAAAAAGAATAAGCCTTGATCATTGTGAGGCGTACAGTAACCAAATAAGAAAAAAAAGAAGATATTATTCTTTTCTTATCTCTCCTACTTATAGACAAACATAAATTAGTAAATAAATTTTGTTATTGATTTAAATAGCAGAACATTTTCAATTAACACATGTTTGTTGGTAGGATTTGTTACATGTAAAGATAATTAGGTAATCTGAAAATTTTTTTAGCATGTAAGAAACTTCAACAATTATCTCCTTCACTTATCTTGAGAGTATAGATTTGAGAATTGAGAGTATAGATTTTTCACCCCAATTATCATATTTGTCCATCATAAACAGTTATTGGATTCCTTTATGTGCAAGATACTGTTATTTATGTAAATTCATAAATTCTTAGATTCAACACTGCATATTATGTAACCAAAAAATGTGAACCTTATTATATGTTTGAGTACTGTGATCATTCAAGTTCCTGTGAAAGATAAAAAAAATAGATAAAAGTTAGAAAATGAGTCATCAAAATAGATGACAAAGTGTGTTGAAAAGAATGGAAAATGAGTAAGGGTCATTTATTACAATAAACCAATCTTCCATAAATAGCTCTAAGATGTTTGACGCTATGATGGATGCATAAGAGAGGCTTATATCACTATGGTGACTGGTTTCCAATATAATTGAAGAAACAAGATTAAAAATGAGGATGCTTGTAAGGATTGGAGGTATTACTTTCTGTGGTACTTGAAACTATTCCTTGTATGGTCTCAAGGTTCACTTTTGCCAGTGATTGGATGACGGTCTGGTGCTGGGAATTAAAGTAGGTTTGCGATATAGAAAGCATGTACTTCAGTTCCTTGAGCCTTCTCCCTGTTAGGTGTAAGGGTCTTTTGTCTGAAAAGCTACTTTGGGAGGTCAGAGAGCTAGTACAGGGGGTTAAGACACTTGTTTTGCATGTCACCAACTCTGGTTTGATACCCAGCAATGCATATTGTCCCTTGAGCAGCACCAGGAGTCATCTCTGAGCACAGAGCAAGAGTAAGTCCTGAGCATAGTTGGGTATGTCCCCAATTCCTACCAACACACACACACACACACACACACACACACACACACACACACATGACACACTCCAAACCCCAAAATACCAAAACTGTATTCTGGGGCTCTAGACATAAAATGAGAGGTAAGGCACTTTCCTTGCACGCAACTGACCCTACTTCAACCCTAGTACCCATATGCTCTCTTGAGCACTGCCAGGGGTGACTTCTGAGCACAGACTAAGGATCGCATCTAAGCACCACTGGATGTGGCCCACTCTTCTGCAAATAAAAAAATTAATTAAAATTTCTTTTTTTGGTTTTTTGGTTCCTACCCTGTATTGTTCACTGATTACTCCTGGCTCTACACTCAGAAATTACTCTTGGTGGTACTGAGGGGACTATATGGGGATACCAGGGATTGAACCCAGGTTTGCCATGTGCCAGGTAAGTCCCTACCAGCTGTACTTATCTTTCTGGCTCCCAATTAAATTTTTTGTTTGTTTTGCTTTTTGGGTCACACCCGGCGATGCTCAGGGGTTATTCCTGGCTCTGCACTCAGGAATTACTCTTGGCGGTGCTCGGGAACCATATGGGATGCCGGGATCGAACCCGGGCTGGCATAGGCCCGGCCGTGGTGCAAGGCAAACACCCTACCCGCTGGACTATCGCTCCCGCCCCTCCCAATTAAAATTTTTAAAAAATCGAAATGTACCCCTTAAATTCAACTCACGGATATTTATTTATTTATTTATTTATTTATTTATTTATTTATTTATTTATTTATTTATTTAACATTTTATTATACCACCATGAGATATACAATTACAATGTTGTTCACGCTTGAGGTTTTGGTCACACAGTGTTCCAGCACCCCGCCCTCCACCAGTGCCCATCACCCACCACCCATGTCCCCAATTTCCTCCCCCCTCCCACGTCCTGCCTAAATGGCAGGTTCTTTATCTCCTCTCTCTCTCTCTCCCTCTCTCTCTCCTCCTTCTCCTACACATTGTGGGTTGCACTCACGTACACTTAGAAGCCATCATTTGCATTTTTTTGTCTGCATTTAATGCTCAGTTCGATGTTGGTATCAGACCTTTTGACATTTATTCACACATGTTCCCTTCTCTATCTTACCTAACCTCTGACTCCCACGCGCTTGTGGCAATTTCCACTTTTGGTAAGATCACCTGGTATATTTATGTCATGCAAATAAATGCAGTCATTCTATGTCTCTCTCTTTCCTTCTGACTAATTTCACTCAACATGATCCTTTCCATGTCCATCCATTTATAGGAAAATTTCATCACTTCATTTTTCCTAACAGCTGCATAGTATTCCATTGTGTAGATATACCACAGTTTCTTTATCCAGTCATCAGTTCTCGGGCATACTGGTTGTTTCCAGGTTCTGGCTATTGTGAATAGTGCTGCTATGAAAATAAAAGTGCGGATTGTGTTTCCGCTGTGTGTTTTTGGCTTCCCAGGGTATATTCCCAGGAGTGGTATGGCTGGGTCAAAGGGGAGCTCAATTTCTAGTCTTTGGAGGAATGTCCATATTGTTTTCCAGAAAGATTGTACAAGTCGACATTCCCACCAACAATGTATGAGAGTCCCCTTTTCCCCGCATCCACGCCAGCACTTGTTGCTTTTACCCTTTTGGATATGGGCCATTCTCTGTGGTGTGAGGTGATATCTCATTGTTGTTTTGATTTGCATCTCTCTGATGATTAGTGATGATGAGCATTTTTTTCATATGCCTTTTGGCCATTCGAATTTCTTCCTTGTGAAAGTTTCTGTTCATCTCTTCTCCCCCATTTTCTAATGGGGTTGGTTGTTTTTTTCTTATATAGCTGTACCAGTGCCTCAACAGATATTTATTGACAGTCTTCTCGAATAGCATGTGTCCAGGAACTATACTTGTAGTTAATTGCCTTCAACACTCGGCCACCTCAAAACCATGCTAGACAGATAAACAAGAAGGTTCATACACTTAGGGAGCTTACTATTTAGTTAGGACATAGCTATTCAATATATAAAGTGAGTAAAGCATTCTGAGTCTTCTAGAATGGTGAGCAAAGCATGGACTGGACTTCAGCCTCCACTCACCTTTTAGTCAAGCATCTGTATGCATTATGCAACTTTTATAATCATATGGAAAAGCCCTCTCCATAACTAAAATAATTATGTTTACAAAGATATAAGATAGAAAAGCCCTTGGACTAAAGGAAATGGATTATATCAGAACAAAATAGTTATGAACCAGAGAGATAGTACAGCAGGTCGGGCGTTTCCCTTGTCTGCAGCCAACCTGGGTTCGATTCCCGGCATCTCGTATGGTCCCCTGAGCAACACCAGTAGTAATTCCACAGTGCAGAGCCAGGAGCAACCTCTGAGCATTGTTGGATGTGACCCCCTCAAAAAAAAAATAAAAAGAAAATAGTTGAGCCTCAGATGAAAGTAGAAAATGAATGAGAAAAGGGGTCCTTTTCATGATTGGTCCAAACTGGTTTCTGTGCCTAATACAATGGCTAAACACCCAACTGAGTACTGACCATCTAAAAGAAGACAAGAGTGAAACTAAAGTCCTGGAAGACAAAGCAAACAGGACACTAAGAGGCCTGAAGAAGATCACAATTGTACATAATCCTAAACATCAGGTGAATACATGAGGCACTCTGAATTCCTGAGTGGTAGAGCACATTCTTTGCATGTTTGAGATCCTGGGCTTGACCCCTTGGCACCTTAGAAAATAAAACAAATGAACAAACAAATGACAGAAATACATTATTATTAAAAATTTCCTTGTAAAATGGTATATGATGCCCTGGGAAATTTCAACATTAAGTTAGAATTTAGGTCTAAAGGTAATATATGCATATTTTATCTTTGAACTATTTATACACACAATCTCACTTCCCAGAAATTGACCCAAAATAAATGGGTAGTGCTCAAGGCTTACTCCTGATACTGCCCTCAGGGATTACATCTGGTGGGACTTGGGGACCATGGGGTTCCAGGGATCAAGCCATGCTCCACAGGATGCAACACCAGTGCCCAACCTACTATACTATTTCTCTAGCCCAAATTGGTTTTGAAGGATAAACTTCTGGGCCCAGAAACAAAGTTCTTTATCTGCCTATGAATCTCAAGTGCAGAGTTCTCCAAACCTTTTTAACTTGGTATATATTTATGAAATATATATATGTATATATATAATGAAATAGCTTATGAAATAGCATTCATATGTGTTATAATTTTATTTATACATTTAAAACTCTGAGCAATATTGACTACAGCCTAATAAACAGCAAAGTCCATCATTAAGAACAGTGAATGCAAATCCAAATAAAATACATTTTTTTCTCCCTTATTCTCTTCCCTTCATTGTTGCTTGTTAAGATGGAGGAGGGAGTCACATACAGACCTGTGTGGGACTCACATTTTTACCTGGTGGTGGAGTCTCCATTTTTTCTGGAGTTACACCCCCCACCCCTGGTGCTTGCACGTCATCTTCGGCTTGGAGCATGCAGGAGGCACCCCTTCTAGCTGTGGTGCTTGCACAGCTATTGCTGTGCAGTCCGAAATCACTTGCAGGTCCAGGGATCACAGACAGCAGACAATTAGGGCCTCCCTCATCCCTCAGTCAAAATGGCGGCACCAGTGAAGGAATTTGCAGTCTCATGCTTGCAAGGCAGGTGCTCTAAGCTGCTGTGCTAACTCCCCGCATCTTTCAAATATTTTACTATCTTCATGAAGGAGTCTGTGACTATTAAACTACTCAGACTTGAGTTTTTCAAGCTGTCTGAGTGAAGTGTTTAATGCAGAAAAGAGGTTCGCACCACCATTTTCTTACTTCCTTTTGCTCTTGTGGTTAAGAGCACCAACTTAGACAAACTATCTGGGGAGCCTCTCTTGGTTGACTAGTAACTTCCTCCCAGTGTCCTGTTTTCTTCTATTTAATACAGAAATTGAAGCCCCTTTTTCATGGACTTTTCTGTGAGGGTTAAATAAGTCATTAGGACGAAACACTTAGACAGACAGAATCTGTTTTATAGTATATGCTGCACAGACATTGAACATTGCTGACGTTATGTCCCAATTGCATTTTTTGGTCAGAAATCTTTGATATTTGGAGGGGTTTGGGGAACCATCTGAGTTACAAGGGATATAACCCAGGTGGGCAGTATTCAAAGAAAGAGCCTTCTTCATCCCCTGTATCATCTCTCCAGCTTCTGTCAGAAATCTTCTAAAACAAAAACAAAAACAAAAAAAACACAAGCCACTTTTAAATTTTGTGAGAGCAAGTTAATTAAAGCCAGATAACACTATCTTTGAATCCACCTTACTGAACTCTCCTTGAACCCCTTTTGCTCTGGAAACTGCCCTCCCTACTCCCTTTCCAGTGACCTGGTTACAGTATGTGCCAAGACGGCATCGGGCATGCCTGCCAATGGTAGGCTAATGTCAATCCGCATGTCAAATGTTATTAAATCTTAATTTTTTTCCCATTTTCAATAAAAAGTAAAATGCTTATACATGTACATATTGTTCATTTCTAGACTTCCCAGGGCACTGCGGTTTTTCTATCCTGTCTCAGAGGCATGCGCTTGGCAGATGTACATCAGGCCAGGCAGAGCTGACAACCGTGGAAGCAGAAATCATGGGAAGGGAAGGCAGGACCAAGAAATCTGGCAGGTGCTCTGGTTGGGTTCGCTGTAGGTGGCCCTGTTCTGAAGGCTCTTCCAGGGCAAGTCAATGAGGCTGCTTAGCTGCAACATGTTCTTTCAGCACGTGTACACTGACCACCTACTGCAACAACCTTGTCACTTCTGCAAGGAGTTTGCAGTCTGAGAGGACAAACGAATTTGTTGATTATGACTAAATTGTTTATGTCTAACCACATACAGGTATGCTTACACATTATAGATAAATCACACTTAATGAACTGCTATAATTTATCGAAGAAACTGTTTGCTAAGCCTGGCTTCAATCTTTAGAAATTGCTTTTAGAAACTCCTGGAGGAGGGAGATGGTGCTTGTGATAAATATTAAAAGAACAAAGTTTCTTTTATTGCAGTTTAAAAGCAGCTTGTTTTGTTTTTTGTGGAGGGAAGGCTAGGCGGTGCTGGAGGTTGAACTTGGGCCTCTGGTATGCAAAGCATGCACTCATCCCCTTGAGCTAGGGCTCTGGTCCACAAAACTTGCTTCAAACCTGTTTGGAAAAGCTGCTTCCCTAATGATTTAGGATTTGAGCCTTTACAGATACTAGGGTCTGAATTCCAAAATGACGGTTTTCTAAATTGTCATGTTCCTGATACCCACAATAAATAATACGTGGCATCTCATATATCTAAGGAATTAATGCATGATTAGAGAAACTGGGTGTATAAAATGTCAGGTAGGAGGCTTCATATTTTTTCAGGATATTATGAGCATCCCAGGCATAATTTAGTGCAAATTCCACGACAAAAGAGCCACAGCTGAGAAGCCAAGTAATCTACTCAAGGCCATTCAGGAAGCCAGGTCTAAAACTGGAGTTAGCTCTCCTATTTCCTAACTCTTAGCCGAGAGCTTTCTTCATGATCCATGGCACCCTCCCCCCAGAAGTACCAGATGGTACTTAACTCATCTTTCACAATCCAGACTTTCTCAAGAGCCAAGGAAAAATTTTATTCCAGAAGGCGGAAGGACAAGAAGACAGCTAGAGATTTTTTTTTTTCTCCTTAGTTGCTGTGTCTGGCTTCCATGTAAATCAATGGTTGTAGCTGTTACAAGTCCTCTTCTCTCAGAAATGAGGAAGAAAAAAAATAGCATTAAGCCTATAGGGACAATGTAACTTATATAATGCAAACACATTCTCTAACTACTTTCATTATGTCTCAAGAAAGCCAATTGGGCTGGATACACTATTATGTGTGGCTCAGTGCTCAATAGAAATATGCCAAAATGTTTTAGAATTCTTCATTGCTGTCCTTAAGGATACATTTTGAATATACACATATATCTGTAAAGATAAAATTCTGTTTACATATTATATGAATAAATATATCCATGTAATATAAGCCACATTATTGTATTAATTGATATAAATAAAAGTGTAATAAATGAAAAAATAGGGGATATTACTCACATCATATGTGAGCTTGTATAAATGAGGGTATGAGCTATACAATGAAATTAAAATATGATTATATATGTATCCAACAACCCAGAATTGTAGATTTAGGCTTTGGGCATAAAACCTGACCACGCCATAGTACCCTTTAGTCTCTGCATAAATGTTATTGTTATTGTCTCAAAGGAAATTCTGTCATCATTTCTAAGAACACTAAGAGGTTTTTAACTTAAATTTATATCTATTGGCTTGAATTTTCAGGCCTCAGTTGTTTGTAAATTCTACCTCCTAAATATAACACAAAACATCTTAGTTTTCTCCAGCTACGCAGCCACAGCTGGACCAACCCAGTATTCTCTCTCAGTTAGTACTTAGGAAATAGCTTTTTAGTTCTATTCTCTCATTCTTATACCTTTTACACACAGTAGTTAGAATAATCTTATTCAAAAGATTCATGAAATTTGGGGGCTTTTATTTCCTTACTTTGAAAATAAATTTCAACACTTACAACTATTTCCAAGGTGACGTCTGGGTTTCAGTGTGGTAAACAAGCCCATTGCAGTTGGTGCTACCTGCACATCAGATTCCCTGGACCTCTCTTCCAACGGCTTCACATTCTTCTGGTTCCTGAGATGTGTCCCCACATCCCTTCCATAACTCTTTGGGCACATGTTTGAATTATTTTCTCTCTACTGTGCTTTCCCCCATCTTCCACATCTCTTTTGCCTAGTTATCTTCCACTACCCCGCAGATTTCAGTTTATTCAGCACTTCTTCAAAGAATTCTCTAGAAGTGTAAGAGGCAAATATTAATTGTTTATAAAACACGCAATTGCTATGACACGGCAGCCCAAAGGAACTGTGTCACCATGGCACACCTAACTTGTCTTAACACAGTATCAGAACTGTAGCAGGCCATAGAGGACAGAAAGAGAAAAAGAGAGAAAGGAGATAAAGAACCTGCCATGGAGGCAGGCTGGGGGAAGGGGGAGGGAAGTGGGAACATTGGTGATGGGTAATGGGCATGGGTGGAGGGATGGGTGCTGGAACACTGTAGAACCAGAATTCAGAAATGAACATCTTGTAATTGTATATCTAACGGTGGTATAATAAAAAATAAATAAAATAAAATAAAATAAAATACTAGACTATCTTGATTTTTACTGTGATACAAACATCTCTAATCACCACCACTTTTTTTTTTTTTGCTTTTTTGGGTCACACCCGGCAATGCTCAGGGGTTTCTCCTGGCTCTGCACTCAGGAATTACTCTTGGCGGTCCTCAGGGGACCATATGGGATGCCGGGATCAAACCCAGGTCGGCACAGGTCGGCTGCGTGCAAGGCAAAACGCCCTACCCACTGGGCTGTCGCTCCGGCCCCTAATCACCATCACTTTTTTTTCTTTTTTTTTTTTTCTTTTTGGGTCACACCCGGCACTGCTCAGGGGCTACTCCTGGCTCTGCACTCAGGAATTACTCCTGGCGGTGCTCAGGGGACCATATGGGATGCTGGGGATCGAACCGGGTCAGTACAGGCCGGTCACGTGCAAGGCAAACACCCTACCTGCTGGGCTATCGCCTCCGGCCCCATCACCATCACTTTTATCTTGACATATTTTAACATAGTTTTCCAAATTCTCTAAAAAATTCATAGTTAAAAGTCAAAGCATTAAAACATAATTAATCATCTATATTTGGACTTCTATATAGATACTTTGGATTTAAAAAAACTGTTGCAGACTGAAATGGACTGAAATGAAAGGACTTGGTTTATTAAATAATACCTTTGATTTTATTGTATGACTAGGAAAGTAAAGTTTTTTGTTTTGTTTGTTTGCTTTATTCATTAATTTTTGACTATAGGATAGGTAATTATATTACATCCAATTATCTTATACATTGCTAAGTCTTCTATATTGCTATCTTGGAAGAAGAGGGGCCTGAATGATATTTCAGAGGGTAGGGTGTTTTCCTTTCATGTAGCCAAGCCAGGTTCAATCCCTGGAATAGAATGTGGTCTCTGAGTACTGCCAGGAGTTATTCCTGAGTGCAGAGCCAGGAGTAAGCCTTGAGCATTACTGGGTGCTACCCAAAAAGAAAAAGAGAATCATAGAAGGAGGTAAAGAACCAAGACCAGATTCAGTTCTCCTGACACCTAACAGTACATTGTGTCCTCTTATCTTAGGGGTGACAGCCTGTATTCTATCAAGATGTTCTTGAGAGTTCACTGCCATAGCAGAAGACCATAGACTAGATGATTTAAGTAACACGAAGTCTATAGTCAGTCTGGGAGACTGAGCTCAGGGAGTCAGCCTGATCAGATCCTGGTGATCACTGTCCTCTGGCATTACAGAGGCACCTTCCTACTGTGTGTGCACAGGGCAGAATGACAGAGAGAAGCCTGATACTATGCTCCTCCTAAAGATCCTACCCAGATGGGGCCGGAGCAATAGCCCAGCGGGTAGGGCGTTTGCCTTGCATGAGGCCGGCCTATGCCGGCCTGGGTTAGATCCTCGGCATCCCATATGGTCCCCCGAGCACTGCCAGGAGTAATTCTTGAGTGCAGAGCCAGGAGTAACCCCTGAGCATCGCGGGTGTGACCTAAAAAGCAAAAAAAAAAAAAAAAAAAAAAAGATTCTACCCAGAGATGGTCACATTGGGAGTTAGAACTTTGACACAGGAATTTAAATTTAGCTCATAGCAAAGTGTCACTAAAGAGTGACAGTCTAATGGTCAAAGGTAATGAGACACGGTTATGTGTTTAGCAGATTTCTAAGACTGAGTTGTATTTCTCAGTACATATGTAAATATGTACAAATATGTGCAAGGCTCTCATACAAATTTTCTCCTCTCTGATGACAGTTATCAAGTTTTCCTTTGGGTCTCATACTGGGGACCCTCGGCCCTGGCTCCTCTCACTGGGGTAGTTGCAGTCTGCCCATTGCCCCCTGATTGTTTTCCCCATTATTGTGCTTGCATTCCTTTGTTATCCAGTTCATATTTTACCCCCAGGAAGATATAACATAGAAAGTAAAAATGTAGACAATAATTTTAGTAGTCTGGAACTTCTGGTTCTCTTTTTCTTTTTTTAAACATGCTGCTAATTTATAATGGTACTATATATTTTTTCACTAGAACATATTGTACCGAGAAACAAAGAAACAGTGGCTGAATAATGTTTCCTTCCTATAGGGGATTTATATTTCATCCATATAAGACGTATTATTGTGTGTGAGACTTTTTCTCTCTTTTAATATTTAAATAAACTTAAGGACTGATTATGTTTTACTAAACTTAAACCAGTCATCGTCTCTGAGTAAGAAACCAATATGAATATAATTAATTTGCCAAAAGAGCGCACGAACTAAGTTATATTACAGGGTTTTGAAAACACCAAATTATAATGAAAAATATCTTTTTTAACCATGATGGCAGTGGCTAAAATTTAATGCAACATTAACAGTGAAGTATGACTTTTCTAATGGTCTCCGTTTCTGGTTTGTGAAATCTAAGGAGGATTTATGCTACAAACACGACTCTATATTCAGAGAAATACGCAATTTAGTTTTAAAATATCTCTGGTGTTTAAAAAGGCCATCTACCCTGTTTTCTGTTTTCATGTATTTATTTGTTTATAATAATAACCATGACCTCCAGAGGCTGGACATATTCTGGAAGCTAATGATCTGTCAAGGTTAGAGGCCCACAACTTCATGCTGAGACCATTAATCAGTCCACCAGTCCTTAACTTAGAGTCAACACTCTCTTCCATCACTCACTGTGACTCAGGTTTTACAAACAAGAAAGTTGAGGTCTGGCTAGCCTGCACTGTGGCCAGCTTCACTGAATACTATGTAGATTGCTAATTATATCCACATAAGCCAGTGGTAGAAACTTCACAGGGAGGTGGACTTATCTTCTAGGATTGTCACTCTTTGGAGGCCATGAGCCTGTATCTTAAAGATCAGAATAAAGATCATCATTAACTTCCCTTTGAAGATATTGGTCAAGCAGTATTACAACATTTGGACAGAGTAAAGAACTAATACAGAGATAAAAATGCTTGCTCACCCAATACTAAGCCTTGACCTTTGCTGGGTTTGTGTTGACAAAACACACACACACAAGAAATGTTTTTTAACTTTATTTAAAAACAGTGATTTGCAAAGTTGTTCACAATACAGCTGTTTCAGGTATTCAATATTCCAACACCAGTCCCACCACCTATGTGCCCTCTGCTACTAAAGTCCCTAGTTTCCCACCGCCCTGCCCCCAAACCTGCTCCCCTTAGCGGACACTAATTAATTTACTTTATATTGCTCATTACAACATATATCTTGTAATGGTGTTGCAAGAAGTCGTGACCTTTTACTGAGCTGTTATGTGAAAGTTGAGTTGTTTGTGTTATTGCTCTCACTGAATTTAGTGGACTTCTTTTCAATTATTTTTAACAAAGGTTTTCATGTTAATTTGTTACAGACATTCAATATTCAACCCCAATCCCACCATGATTGCAACTTCCCACTACCATTATTTGCAATTTTACCAACCACCTCTTAAGCCTACACCTATAGCAGACCTACAATAATTTATTTTATATTACTTATTGTAGATAATTTGCTAAAAATGGTGAAGAAATGTTTTTCTAGAAGAAAATTAGTGATGATTGTTCAATCTCACAATAGAGTCATTAAGCTGTTGTATAAGAAGTTACTGATATGTTGTTACAGGATAGGTGTTGTGTGCATATATTTTGTTATTGGTTGTCTTCTACTTCACATCCCATTTAGTGTGGAGTATTACTCAATATATCTATTGGACAGTTTGAAATGCTGTGCAGCCACAAATGCTGACGCATTCCAGGAATTTCAAAATTTTTAATTGGGTGATGAAGTTGGAACATGAAGAACAAAATATTACAACACCAGTCCCACCACCTCTCTGCATTGAATTCACCACTCCCTCCCTCTGGGCACTGGTCATTCTTTCATTCAACAAGCATTTATTTGGCACTTAACATGCTTTGTGTTCCTGGAGCTAGCAGATGCCATTGGGCTACACTTTCACGCAACAGGGACAAATGGGGATGTTATTGGTGTCCACTGGAGCAAATTGATGAGCAGCGGGAAGATAATTGACAAGTGATAAGTGATGAAGTTGGAGTTGTTTTCAAGTGGGTTGTGGCTTTGGGGCATGTGTGTCACTGCTGGGTCTTCCTGAATGGGGAGGTGGGGGAAGTAACCCATCTCTGACTCCATGAAAGGCTGGAGATTTCAGTCACAGAACCCATATACCTGAATTTCTCAATGGAATAATTTCTTTTTTTTTTTTTTTTTGCCTTTTTGGGTCACACCCGGCAATGCTCAGGGGCTACTCCTGGCTCTGCACTCAGGAATTACTCCTGGCGGTGCTTGGGGGACCAAATGGGATGCCGGGATCGAACCCAGGCCGGCAGAGGCTTGCCGCGTGCAAGGCAAACGCCCTACCCGCTGGGCTATCGCTCCGGCCCCACAATGGATTAATTTCTAGATGGAGCTTTTTGAACATTTGAGTCTGGCCTTGAACATGGTGGCAACTATAGATTTTGAAGGTTTTTGTCTGCTGGAGCTCTGTTTGGATGGTCCAGAAATATTTTCGTATAATTGAATATTATAAAACAAGTGCTTAAAATAAAAAAGATGGGGCCAGAGCGATAGTACAGTGGGTAGGGTGTTGGCCTTGCACGCAGCCGACCCAGATTCAATCCCTGGCATCCCATATGGTCCCATGAGCACTCGCCAGGAGTAATTCCTGAGTGCAGAGCCAGGAGTAACCCCTGAGCATTTCCAGGTATGACCCAAAAAGCAATAGAAATATATATAAAAATGGATAATAAGATGGATTTTTACATTCATCATATAGTTCCGTTGTATTTGCATAATAGGAAAGCCACAAGTGAATCCAATCTCCCATTGTTTTTGTTTGCAACTATATCACGAATGGATTTGTTGCTAGCAACACATGCTCCTAAAGTTCTCTCTCTGGCAGGTCTCAGAACACAGAAGCTGGGAAAAAAAGTTTTTTCTTTGAGGCTGTTTCCAGTTCATTAGCAGGGGCCTCTTTAAAACTCGCAGCGTCTAGAACCTCTTTGTGTTGAATCCACCACTCATCTCCCTCTTGGCACTGGTTATTCTCTCCTTCAACAAGCATTTATTTGGCACTTAACATACATCAGGCATTCTCTCAGTGATTTCTTTATCCCACACCTCTCTGACCATTGATCGCCACCTTTCCAGTTTCTCCTTGATTTATCCTTAATTTTATCAGGGTCCTTTCTCTTCCTTCCTGTTCCTCTTCTCCTGCCCACTGTTTTGAGGTACTCTAATTTTAAATGCACTGTTGCATGAGTTTGGGTAAGAGTCTGCTGTTGTGTGGCTATCATATAAACATTTGGAACACTTCCATGACGCCCACAAAGCTCTTCCTACTGCCCATCCCTGGTGCCAGGCAGCCACCAATCTGCTTTTTATTACTTTTGCCTTTTCTAGAATTTTGTATGAACAGAATTTTGTGTTCTCACCAGTGTGACTTCTTTCATTTAGCATGATTTGTTTCTAGTCTTTGTTTTTGGGCCAACCCGGTGATGGTCAGGCTTACTCCTGTTTTTTGTGCTCATAGATTACTCCTGGCAAGGCTCAGAGGACCACAAGGTGTGCAGTATCTAATCACTTTCAAGGCAAGCTACATTCCTGCTGTGCTTTCTGGTCTATGGCATGATGTTGTTCCATGAGATTCATGGAAGTCATTGAGTGTTGTCCCAGCTAGTTCCTTTGTGTTGCCCAGAAGTATTCTACTGTAGGAACACGGCATTTTCTGTTTTATCCATTGACCTTAAGCTTTCAACCACATTCTGCCTCAGTGGCCCAAATTGTACAATAGGGATAACAAGACGTAGAATAGAACCTGGCACCAACAGGGCTCTCTCTTGCTTTATATTCCACTTCACTGATTCACGAATGGTACAAATGTCTTACCACAGGACCCCGCAACAAGTGGTGCAAGAATGTGGTGAGGGCTCACATTCATTTCATAAGTCAACCCAGTAGGCCAGGTACTGCTTCTTCCCTTGTCCTGCCAGCCAAAGGTTGAAAGGTGGAGTAATGTAGCTGGGAGACGGGGACAGCAGGGCGGGTAAAGGGAAAAAGGTAACTAACGATGGAAGGGCAGGACAGCAGCGTTAGTAGGAAACCAGGAGGGCATGACAGCAAGCACAAGGTCTGGGGGGCATGGCCGGAAGAGGATTGAGTCTTTAAGAGGGCATGGTCTGCAGAGGGCTGTGACCTGCGCACTACTATAGCTGGTTTCAGGAACTTACCTGTATCCCGCTACCCGCTAGATGGGCCCAAACCCAGTCTGTCTGACTGCACTTCTTTCTTCCGGTGGGCCCGGCCGAGAGGCCCAAGCGGTGGGGGGTGGGGTGTCACGTGTCTAACCTCACTCTGCTCCTCCCCCAATCTCAGGCCAGCGGGCCCTGGCCCTGACATGGCCTCCAGAGCTGAAAATCTGAGACAACCTACCTACTATGTCCTGCGGTGGTTCCTCGCCCTCTGCTGAAGAAAGAGGTGAGAGATTCTTGGAAATTATGGAGTATGGTGGGAGTTTTGTGTTTAGGATAAGAATTTATCAAAAAATTCAGGGGGAGACATAGTCCTGTCCATAACCAGCCACTTCTTAAATTACATTTAAAAAATTGATTGTAAAATACTTGTCCAGGGCTGAAGAGGTAGTCCAGGGGGCAAAGTGCTTGTGTTGGAAGATGCCCCCCCCCAATTCAATCCCCTAACACCGCATATCGCCCCAGCCCTGTCAGGTGTGATCCCTAAGCACAGTGCTGGGAGTCTGCCCTGAGCACAGCGCCTGTGGCCCAATCCTCCCTTCTGCACACACGCAAATCTCAGCCACCCCTCAAAAACAAAACAAAGCACAACACAACCAGTGGGCCCCAGAGATGTACCGGGCTAAGGCTCCAATCTTCCTGGGGTTTGATCTGCTGCAGTGGGCCACAGAGATGTAATGGGCTAAGGTTCCCGACTTCCTGGGGTTTGATCTGTGGCACTAATTCCGACCTCTTCTCTCAGCAGAGCACTTTAGGGGTGATCCCTGCGCCCGGGCCAGGGCTGAGCCCCTTGTGGCCACCCTCAAAACTAAACCAAACCAAACATGTTAAAATACTATATTAAAAAATAGAAAGCCAGGCAAAAGGGACACCTCCAGGAATCAAAAGTCCACCCTTACTAACTGTAAGGATAGTTGGCATTTGGGGTGGGCCTTATTTTGTCATTTTTGTCCTCTGTTAAATGACTGATCGTCAACCACTTTTCAGTCCAGGGTTCTGGGAGAGGCAGTTTCGCGATGGACCTAAGGCGGGTGTGTGCTTTCTTGTTGGGATCATCTTGTCATCCTAGGACACTGGTGTGGACAGGCAAGTTCCAGATCATCAGGGACCAGAAGCACCTCCCACCCAGGGCCAGGGATTCAGGGAGAGCTGCCATAAGGTGTGTAATGTCTGGGAACCAAGGCAGGGGGTTGGAGGAGGCTTTATTTTGACCTCTTCTGGGGCCAGGTCAGCTCATCCAAGTACCAAAATGATTCATACAAATCACCTGCGAGATCGTGTGTGGCTGGACCTGGAGAGATGGGCAGGAAATACTAGATAACTTGGCTTTAGGGCCACCACTTCATTATTTTCCCCCAAAAGTCCCTGGCAGAGGTCTGTCTACACACAGACTCTCATTTTTACTTTTCAACTTTATTTCCGAATCACATTTTCATTTATTGGTGTGGCACGTGAAAGTGTTGTTGAAAGCAGAAACACACCTTACAAGTGTAAAATGCTCTTATGAGTCTTATTTAGTCCTCAGGGGCAAGTTTATGTAGGTATTTATCATACCAAAGCAGCAGGACATGGCTTTGTAGCTGTCATTATATATTATTAGATGGCCGTAGCTGTTACTGAGTCACCAAATGTAAAAGCACGGTGAGTGCTCATCCCTACCCATTGCCACACTGCTCCTCCAAAACACAGAACCAAAGCTTGTTATAATAAGGGAAATGCTTCTCTTCTCTATATGATCTTTGGTGTATGCCATTTTTAGCCAATGGATTAAAGCTTTCAATCCATGTTTAGGCCTCTTTTCAGATGTTGCATTCCTTTCTGGGGGAAATTTTGGAACCTCAAATTGTCATAGAGAATTTTTTTTTGATCTTCTTTTGGGATCCAAGGGTTCTTACCATACTGTAGCAGGATCAAGGGAGATTGGACAGGCTGGTCAGGAGCCCATAAATCATGTCGGATGAGGAACAGTTGGGCATATTGAACCGCAGAGACATAGTGCTCACTGTGGAGGCAACAGCTGCCTTCAAACAGAGTGAAAGGCTGCCAGGAGGAGAAGGACTTGTTTTCTATTTCCCAAGTGAAGAGAAACTGGAGGGGGCTAATTTTGCTGACAGGACTGAGAATCTTAATGACGACAGCAGCCTAGAAATGGACAGGGCTGCCCTGGGAAGCCTGGTTTTACAATCAGGAGATGTTTACTCAGAGGCTAAATCCCATGTGTGAGGATTATTATCGAAAAATAGTCTCAGAGGGTAAGAAATGAGGGGAGGATGACTTCTAGGTTCACTTCCAGGCATCTGATTTATCTGTAAAATCTTATCAGCTAAGAGTGCTGAGCCAAGTAAAGTTACGAATACATGTATGTATTTATATATGTGCTCAGCGTATGACATGTGTGTATATATAAAAAATCTTATCAGCTAAGAACAGCTGATCAATTGATTCACACTGAAGGTATTTTTTTAATGTGTTTCCAGGCCTGGCAAGGTGGTGAGGGAGTGGGACATATAAATGATTGGGGCTTAGATGTGTAGACCAAAGAATTATGAAAAAACCGGGAAGCAAACTTATAAAAAGACCAAGAAAAATAATATTTGTGAAGGAAGTCTGTCTTCAATCACTTCACAGGTTGTTGTTGTTGTTTTTGTTGTTGCTGTTTTTGTTTGTGAGTATCATTTTGTTTGCCATTGTATGGAGAGGAGCTTACTGAAAATGTTAGTATCACTGTATCATTGTATCACTATCTTCCTGTTCATCTTTGATTTGCTCGAGCGGGCACCAGTAACATCTCCATATGTGCTGTCTCATGCTAGTAAAGCCCAAGGGCATCTGCTTGCTCCAGGAACATAAAGAGCCTCAAACCATTCCATCAGGTCATGGGAATGAGGTCTATAATTGTTACTGGTATTTTGGCATATCAAATATGACACGGGTAGCTTGCCAGGCTCTGCCATGCGGGTGGCATACTCTTGCAGTCACCTCTGATCTCCAGCATTATTGATGAACCGGGCTGTGATCAGCTCTTCTGCTTGGTGGAGTTCTGACGAGAGGGAAGTCCAGATGTGGAAAATGGAGGTCCTCATGGCTTCTTGCGAGACTCTGCTGGGGTGGCGGGCCAGGGCTAGAACCCGCCATCCCTCCCTGTGCCTTGTGAGCGGCTGGGCACAGGAGGGGAGAGCCGGTAGCAGCTCTGCCCCATGTCTGTGAGTCTCTGGATCAGCATACCTGGGCCGGACTTGAAAAAGACTGCTGCAGGGTGGGCACAGGGAGAGCCGGTAACAGCTCTGCCCCATGTCTGTAAGTGGATGTAGTTTTTTTTCTCTACTTTTTATATGACTATTCTCTAAGCTCTACCCTATTGACTTGTCAACCCCTTGGGTTGTAGTAGATTTAAAGGGGAAATGACACACAGTTTAAATTAGCCAATGAAATCTAGACTTGTGTTCTAATTTTATCCCTTCTCTGTTGCTGTGTATATCAGGGAATACAGAGCTAATCCACATATCCAATGGACTTTTGTTTTGCCTTTCTGTTGGTTAATTTGGCAGTCTTACATGATTTTGATCTGATTGGAGGCCTGCTTTATGGTCTGTGTTTATTTTCTCATGATACAATATGCTACTGACAAAGTTTTCTTGCCTATGATTACTGTGAATTCTCTAGACTTTACAAGCTCCCCACCCTGAACTTAAATTTAGTTGTAAATTTAATTTACAGCTGGTCCAAGCTGTCCCAAGACTTATTTCTCTAGCTGGGATTCAGCTCTGGTGGTAGAGCACATGTGTTGCATTTGAGAGACCCTGAGTTTGATCCCTGATATCTCATGACCCACTGCCAAGTGTAGCTCTGGTGACCTGTGTGTTCCTCCCAGGGGTATCACTTATATCACTTGTCTTCCCATTGTTCATCAATTTGCTTGAGCGGGTACCAGTAACATCTCCTGTCACATGCTAGTGTGGCCCAAGGGCATCTGCTCGCTCTAGGAACATGAAGAGCCTAAAACCATTCCTTCAGGTCATGGGAATGAGGTCTATAATTGTTACTGGTTTTTGGCATATCAATATGACATGGGTAGCTTGCCAGGCTCTGCTGTGCAGGTGGTATACTCTCAGTAGCAGGCTCTCATCTGTTCATTTACTGATGAACTGCACACAACAGGGAGAGATCGGCTTTTTTCTTTGGTGGAGCTCTAACAAACTGTGGAGTTGGGATGTTGAAAATGACTGTGCTCATGGTGTGGGGGGTTCCTCTACCTTCTTGCAATGCTCTTTTTGGGATGGCGGGCCAGGGCTAGAACCTGCCTTCCCTCCCAGGTGCCTCATGATCAGATGAGCACAGGGAGAGCTGGTAGCAGCTCTGCCCCGTGTATCTGAATCCCTGGATCAAGCATGCCTGGGCTTGAAATAGCAGCTCTGCCTCATGTATCTGAGTCTCTTCAGGGGTATGTCCTCTAAAATGATAAAGGTTTTAAAAATGAAAGAAAAGTGATGAGAAAACAGAACTAAATAAGACAAACCAGTGAACATTTTATTTTATTTTTTGCTTTTTCAGATCATGCCTGGTGATGTTCAGGGGTTACTCCTCTCTCTGCATTCAGGATTTACTCCTGGCAGTGTTTGGGGGTCCCTATGGGATGCAGGGATCGAACTACAGTCAGTTGTGTATAAGGCAAACACCCTACCCACTGGTCTATCACTCTGACCCCTGAACATTTTTAAATAAAATATCTGAGAAAAAGAGAGTGAGGAAAGGAAGGAAGGGAAAGTGTAAAAATTAATAATAATACAGAAATAACTGGAAAAAAGTCATCCCTACCAGGAAAAGTAAAAACAAGATAAAGACAAAAGAGCTGCATATATATATATATATATATATATATATATATATATATATATATATAAAACTAACAAGAAAGTTGAAGACTATATAGAGTCTTCATCTTTCTTGTCAAGATGAAGACAGCGAGCACCAGGTAGCCAGTACTTCTAGAGATAATTGCGATGAAAATCTTGAAACTGCTTCATACTGTTTTGATGATAGGATACTGGCAAATTCCCAAAAAAAACAGAAAAAGGCATACAAGGAAATCATTGTTGGCCTTGTATTAGGAGTTGCTATTCTTGCAATAAACAGTTGTCCTCACAGAATAGAGCTTTCTTTGTCAACCAGTCCATCTGTGCTGGAATTAAAAACATGTAACTCAGAAGATGAATTTGGGGTAAAGAGTCTGAAAGATAAGAGGCCTTCTCAAATAGGAGCTTCAAGTTCTGAAAAAATGGACAGCAATTCTGATGGGGAGATTTTTCTAATGCAAAAGACTCTTTTGGAAAAGCCATTTGGGACTGTTCCCAGTAATTATAGCAGTCCCTGTAGTTACTTGCTTTAGCAACTCCTGAGTGCATCAGGAACAGAAGTAGGAAAAGGAGCCACCCTTTGATGATTCTGTATAAGTTGGATAGTGATCTTAAAATGAGAAATGGCTCGTGAGTACAGTCATTTCACATGGGGCAACTTAATATCTGAGATAATTTGATGTCAAATGCGCATCCAAGTGGAGGTCAGCCAGGTCTGAGATTTCTATAGTCTCAGTCATTTCCATGTTTTCAGAGAGAAACTAGATTTGGTAGAGAAGCCTGTGAATCTTGCGAGTCTGGCTAGATTTAATTAAAAATAATTGAATAATATTAACTATTTGCAAATAAGAGTAGTAAAAATAATATAATTTTACTATTTAATAATATCAAAAGGTCTTGGCAATATCTTGATCCATTTAAACAATTGTTAAATTATTAATAAAATTATTATTATTTAAATAGCAAAATTAATTAAACAATACCCGCAGCCAGTCGTATTTTGTGAGAGGCAGCGTGGCAGTGCTGGGGTTTAGATGGTGATAGTCTGAAAGAAGACAATGGTGAAGGCTTGACTGTAATGACTATAGTACAGACCTTGGTGATGATAGCCAGAGGGGGAAAATGTGTTTGAAGGAACAGATGGGATGAAACATATTCAGACAAAATTGAATTCATCCTTTCTTTTTTAAACACTAGGCATGATATGAATATTCCTAAAGAGCCTGTAGTGAAAATAAAAAGGAGACAAAGAAAGTGTTTAAATAGAACTTACCCAGGAATATGAGTGAATCTAAATTTTAAAGCTGAATGTTTTCATTTTCATGGTTAAATGTTATTTTGTATTAAGAAAATTAAAAAAATCTTAGCATGACAGACACATGCCTATACCACACACATATTTAAAGTTTTAGTGTTATTTTGTTTTGTTTTTGTTTTTAAGTTAGAAAATGGCCTTTGTAAATAGGGAAACAGCTATTTCTTGGGACTTAATGTTGAATCATGATCAAATGTAGAGAAGGCAATATCAGCTAACCTCTGTTTTGAGTAAGAATAGAAAGTAATATTCTTTTTAGGAAAAAATGTGAAAATGTAGTTAACTTCAGAGTGACTGTGTTTATTTAGAAAAAAGCAGTTGAGTAAAAAAAAGTTCCTTGAACACAGACAAAGAGATTTTTTGGAAATGTAAAAATGATCAGATCTTGGAACTAGTGGTATAGAGCCAAAGGCTGGAGCACATATTTTGTATGCAGGAGGCTTGGACTTGCACCCATTCATTACATGGGCCCTGGGCATTGAATTGAAAATAGTGCCTGGACACTGCTCAGTGTCGTCCCAAAATCAAACCAAAACAAAGCGACCATATCTCACCAACCTCAATGTTTGATGTCTTTAGATACTTGTGCTTAGGTTTCCTTACCATGTGAGAAATACTTATTTGGGAGTTTCATTCCTCACTATGAGAACTTGTGAATGAATCAACAATTGCTTGAATTGCTGATTATATTCCTAAGGTCTTTTTTATTGAATATTATCATGCAATAAAATTATTATTGAATAGTTAAATCATATTACTCCAAATGTTTTTTTAAGGTTCAAAGCTCACTTGAGTTTTGAATTTAGGATTTTTTTTTTTTTTTTTACACCCAGCAATGCTCAGGGGTTACTCCTGCTTCTACACTCAGGATTTACTCCTGGCGGTGCTCGGGAACCATATGGGATGCCGGGGAATCGAACCCAGGTTGGCTGCGTGCAAGGCAAACACCCTACCCGCTGTGCTATTGCTCTGGCCCCTGAATTTAGGCTCTTAAGTAGTATTTTTGTGTTTGAGAATTTAGGATCTTAAATAGTATTTTTGTGTTGTTCATGCATTGTAGGGAAGTCATGCTACAATATTTTTTATAGCTTCCTTTGATAAATAACTGTAGAAGCAATAGCAGAGCATATAATATAACTGCCATTGGAAAGTTACTTGCTTTCAAAATGGTTGTTGTATTTCCGATCATACGTAATATTTTTCTGTTTGCTTTCATCAATGCTAAGGCAATTTAGAGGTGCAGTCGATGTGCCTTGTAGGGGCACCCTGGAACTGCAGTTGGTAGGACATATTACTTACCAGATGTTTTTGGTACTTCAGACAATTTTGAAACATTTCTCATTATGTTAAATATTCCAGAAATGTGGCAGTAATTTTCATTGTCACACTTCATTCTAAATGAAGGCCCTGGGAACTGGCTGTATTTTTGTTTTTTGTGGTTCTTGGGAGCGATCATCACAGGGAGTGTCAGTCTCCGTGGTCAGTCACGAGGGGCAATACTCGATACTCTGCAGACTGCTAATCACTTTCACTGTCATATTCAGTCAGTCACATGAGATATGCAAGGCTTAATTATAAAATGGACTTCGTGTTAGATGATTTCGCTTAGCTGTAGAAGAATATAAGAATTTCAAGCATGTGTAAGGCAGGTTAGGCTCAGTTATGCGTTTATTTTTATGATCCGTTTATTGGGACTTAGTTAGCATATTGTTAATTTTTTTTGGCATTATGTTTTTTTTTTTGTGGGTGGCCACCGGGGGGCCGGGGAGGGGCGCCCGCACCCCACCCCCCCCCCCCCCCCCCCGCGCATGCCCGCCCTTAGTTGACATTTAAAATACTGAAGATGTTAGTCTTACTTTGTGAAAACTATTTAGTATAAAGCCACTAAACTAGACTTGTTAGTGCTACTGAAGTATCACTTTTCCTGTATCTGTATTGGGAAGTAATTTTGGGGGTGGAGACTGGCCACAACCTGTGCATTCAGTGCTCTTTCCCAGCTCTGATCAGGAGTGATCTCTGGCTGTGTTCAAGGGTCCATATGTGGTGCTGGGGTTTTAGAAGGATCTGGGGGATCTCCAAGGCAAATGCTTAAGCCTTGTACTATCTTTCTGGACAAACATAAACTTACTTAGGCTCTAGACATTTTGTTTACGATTTTTCAGTGTCTGGGATAAAACTCAGGTCCTCATACATGCAAGGCAAGTGTTCTATTGTTGAGCTACAGCCTCAAACCCTGCACATGGAGGTTTTGTGCAGATCAAAAGCTTTTCTGTAGGCAGTGATAGACATGTGGCTTTTAGGTGGAATGTGGAAGTCTATTTACTGAGTTTGAGAGATAGCTTGCATACTTAAGTATGTCTGATATCCCCTGAACATGTTTTTGTACTTTGCTAAACTCTGGCCCATGATGATCATGTGTATTCAGCAGTGAGATCTGAATTAAGGAGCTTTTGTTATCTATATGCCCCAAATAACTCTCAGCAGTTGTTCTTTGAGTTTGCAGCCAAGTTTTGATAGAGTAGCAACCACAGTGCCTTGGTTAGTGCCTTCATTTGTATTCCTCATTACCTCCTCTATCCCAAATTTTTTCTTTATTTCCACTTACTTCCTTCCTGTCTGTCAGGGGCCCTGGTCAGCACCTTCCCCCCCCCCACACACACACACACACAAATGAGGAAGACCTAGATCTTGCCGGACTTCATCCCTGCGGAAAAAGGAGAGGGATGGACTTGGGAGAAACTCTGCCTTGATGCTGCTGCTGCTGAGAAAGGAAAGAAAGAAAGAAAAGAAAGAGAGAGAGAGAGAAAAAGAAAGAAAGAAAGAAAGAGAGAGAGAAAGAAAGAAAGAAAGAAGAAAGAAAGAAAGAAAGAAAGAAAGAAAGAAAGAAAGAAAGAAAGAAAGAAAGAAAGAAAGAAAGAAAGAAAGAAAGAAAGAAAGAAAGAAAGAAAGAAAGAAAGAAAGAAAGAAAGAAAGAAAAAAGAAAGATAGAAAGAAAGAAATAGAGGTGGGTTGGGAGGGGGAGGGACCGGGGGTTGGTGGTGGAGATGGGCACTGGTGGAGGGATGGCTGGAACACGTATGACCAAACCCAATACTTTTAATTGTAAAAAAAAAAAAAAAGAAAGAACAACACAGATGCAGTGGGGAGTTCTGGATAGCAGTACTCGATTTACTGAACACAGTTTAAGCTTTTTATACAATATTTGGGTAGAGGGGGGTACAAGCACACAGCACAGGGCATTTATAAGCTCCTGGGTCAATGTAACAGAAAACAGTCACAGATCTAGCATTTGCAAGATAACATTTGCAAGATAATGATCATTGATTTACATATTCCTGTGATCAGAGGTTAGAGGGCTGGAGTGATAGCACAGCTGGTAGGGCTTTTGCCTTTTACGAGGCCAAGGCCGACCAGGGTTTGATCCCCAGCATCCCATATGGCCCCCCCTGAGCACTGCCAGGAGTAATTCCCTAACCCCTGAGCGTTGCAGGGTGTGACCCAAAAAAGAAAAAAAAAAAAAAAGACCAGGAACACTTTGCCTCACCTTAGCTTGGATAAGCACAGATGTTTTGGGTGTAACCATATGGGCAGGGCCCATTTGTGGGTCCTGCCCTTAGGATCTTGTGGGGGGAAAGTGCTGGACCCTAAGGCTAGCAGCTCAGAACCCAGCACCTGTCTTTTTTTTGTTTGTTTGTTTGTTTTTGGGTCACACCTTGCAATGCTCAGTTTCCTGGTCTGCACTCAGGAATTCCTCTTGGCCGTGCTCAGGGGACCTTATGGGATGGCGGGTATCAAACCCAGGTCGGCCGTGTGCAAGGCAAACGCCCTACCCGCTGGACTATCGCTCTGGCCCCAACACCTGTCTTTTCTAACTTTCATTTTTTCTTTTTCAATCCTCTATCAATCTTCTGTGCTTTCTTGAATCCTTTTCTCTCTCTCTCTTTCCAGCTGGCTTTTCTCCCCCGCCTTTGCATGTATGTGGGTGAGGTACACCAGGCACACTCAGGACTCACTGATGACTCTGTGCTCAGGGTCACTCCTGATGGGACTCATGGGACCAGCTGTGTGCAAGGCAAGAGGTTTACCAGCTGTCCTAGCTCTCTAGCATCGCCCATTTTCCCTTTTTCTTAAGCACATCCATTTTCCCCCCCCCCCCTCTCTACAGACTCTTATCAAGAACCTGTTATGTGCCAAGCAAAAATAGGCTTTAGAGTATTCTCTGTCCCCACTCCTCCAAATAGGGCCAAGTGTGTTTGGGCATGTGTGAAGCTGCAAGTCTGCCTGGGGTCTGTTCGTATAGATGGGAAGGAAGGCATTATGTCCTAATACAGAGGCTTAACAATTATTTTTTTTTAATTATACCACTGTGAGATATACAATTACAAAGCTGTTCATGATTGGGTTTCAGTCATACAGTGTTCCAGCACCTGTCCCTCCACCAGTGCCCTATTCCCACCACCTATGTCCCCTAACTTTCCCCCTTTCCCCCAGCCTGCCTCTATAGCAGGCACTTTTTTCTTTACTCTCTCTCTTTCTCTCTTCTCTTACACATTATGGCTTGCCCTATGGACATTTAGGGATTATCATGTAAATCCCTTTGCTAACACAGAGACTTTGGACTAAGAACCAAAACCCCATCTTTAGGGAGGATGAAGCCTTTCTGAGCATCAGACTCTCTTGAATTGTCCACTGAACCCAGGCTTGAGTTCTTGGGAACACTGCAAAGTCAAGAAGGGTTTGCTTTGGAAGAATGCCACTGTGTGCTTTTTCTGAAAGTGAAAAGCAGATACCACCACTAAAAGCAGATAGGACCTTATAAAGCCAGCACAGGCCCTCCGGCAGTGCAGAGCAGCTAACTGGGATTGTCTGCCAATAGTGGAGCTCTGGGGATTAGTCTTTTGCATCCTTGATAAAGAGAAGTAACTGTTCATGTTGAACTTTGCCGTGGTGACCTTAGGAACTAACTTCTTAGACTTTGGCTGCTCAGAGCATCTTTAACTCTACCTCTGGCAGCTTCTTAGAGAGAGCTCTTTTGGGAACTCATTCCTTCCCCAGATGCCTTCTCCAGGGCAAGGGAAGTCCAGCCCCAATATGCTGCCTGGGCCTTGTGCACCCATAAAGCTGACTGTTGAGCTCCTCCTTGCTCTCACTTCGAATTCTATCATTTTCCCTTAGTGTGATCTGCTCAGAAAATAAAGTCAAGATCAGCAAGAGTCTCAGCTCAGCTTCCAAGCCACCAAATTGCTGGAAAAATTGACTCAAACCACATGCACGATGCCTGTGACTTCTGCTTCTCCCTCCTGCCCCCTACTGGGCAGGTACCATGCTCTCTGGCCTTGTCCAGGTTAGCCTTTCCCTTAGGGCCCTTGAGAGACTGTGCTTTCACGAGCCTTTTTTCTGTCTGACCCCCACCCCAGCACCCTTCAACGTCTTTGGCAGATGTTTTCCTCTCTAAGAACATCATGATCTTTTGCTTTCTTCATTTCTTCTATTGACTTACTGCGGTTGAACTCTCTGAGATCCCTTTTGAATGGTTTCACCAGCATCTGTCTGGTAAAACTAGCAGTCAGGTCTCAGCCTCTTAGAACCTGAGCTGTTTGTTTACAGCATTTGACACAATTGATCTCTTGTCCTCGCTTGACCACTGCTCTTTGCTTTGGGGACATACACACCTTTTGGCTTTTCCCCTTTGATTGATTGCACCTTCCCCATCTCCTTTTTTGTCTGAATTCCACGTGTCTGCATGTTTCAGAGCTCAGTTCTCAGCTTCTTTGCTCTTAGTCGCTCAGACCTCTTCCCATCCTGTGGCTTTAAATGGTACCTACACACTAGTCATCCCCAAATATATATTTTTCTATTGTCCTGGAATTCTGTCCTCTGGTATATCTCACACTCAACATATCCTGACTTAGGCGTGGGGATCAAGTGGTGGAGCCTTACATGTGTGAAGCCCTAGATTTGACCCGGGCACTACATGTACCACGCCCACTGCATTGCCCAGAGTCAGCCTGACCCCTGACCTCTGCTAGCTCTGGTCTCCCACAACTAACAACAGAGCAAATTCAACATGTTTAAAACAAAGATCTTAGTTTCTCTCTGCCAAATTACTCCTTCATTGCCTTTACTGTTCTCTGTGCCCAAGCAAAATGAGAGTCAGCGTTGATTCCTGTCTCTCTTGCTTTTATTTTAATCTATAAAAACATCCTCAATGCATTATCTTTCTCCAGGCCACCATCATTTTCAGATGAAGCAAATACAAATGTTTTCTATTTTCACACTTTTGTTTTCTATGTTTTCTATGTAGAAGTGAGTGTGATCACTTAGCAGATCAAATTATGCAAGATCACTCCTATGCTTTTTATTTTTATTTTTTTTTACTTTTTTAGCACAACCAGCAGTGCTTGGAGCTACTCTTGGTCTATTTTTCAGTGGTTGTTCCCTGCAGATTTTGGGGAACCAGGTAGTTTTGGATTTCAAACCCAGGGTTCCCTCAAGCTTATCACTCAAAGGGCACTCTAAGCCCTAGACTAACTTGCTCCATGGCCCCTCCCCCAAATCTGAATCTAATTTTACTAACCTTAATTGCAAATACCTATGTGATCTGACCATTGCCTACTTCTCTCAGCTTTTGTTTCTTTTCTCTGTTTTATGTTCTGCTGAATCTACACTGGTCTTTGCTGAATTTCTTCAACTCAGAAGCCACTGATTTTTTTTTTTCCCCTGCTGGGGGTTGGGGAGGAGTGGGAGATTGCCCAGCAATCCTGTGGTGCGCAGGACTTGCTCTTGGCTCTGTGCACAGGGGTCGCTTTTGGAGGGTTCAGCAGACATTTGGGATGCTGAGAATCAAACCTGGATCAGCCACGTGCAATGCAGGCGCCCTACCTGCTGTGCTATTTCTATGATCCCTGTAAGTCACTTCTTTCCCCTGATTTTCATATGATCTTAGTGGTGTTACAAAAGGTATTTACACACAGATGTTTTCCTGACTGCTCTGTAAGTACCCAGACCCTTTCACACCACCTTATTTTTATTTTATTTTTAAATATTTTATTATACCACCATGAGATATACAGTTACAAAGATGTTCATAAGATGTTCATATTTGGGGTTTCGCCATACAATGTTCCAACACCCATCCCTCCACCAGTGCCCATTTCCTACCACCAATGTCCCCGATTCCCTCCCCCTCCCCCAGCCTGCTACTGTGGCAGGTTCTTAAATTCTTTCTTTTTTCTCTCTCTCTCTCTCTTTCTCTTTTCCTTCCCTTCCACATTGTGGATTACAAAACATTCATTAAGAGGTTGTCATGTGTATCTTTTTGCCTGTATTTAATGCTCAGTTCTAGTTTGGTATCAGCACTTTCGACAATTATTAGCACACTGTTCCATTCTCTGTCTTACCTAGCCTCTGACTCCCACACGTTTGTGATAATTTCCACCTTTGACAAGACCTCCTGTTCCATGCTTCGCCTGACCTTGGATTTTGGTATCATAATATGTACATATATATATATATATATATTTATGTCATGCAAATAAATGCAATCATTCTATATCTGTCTCTTTCTGGCTAATTTCACTCAACATGATCCTCTCCATGTCCATCCATTTATAGGCAAATTTCATAACTTCATTTTTTCTGACAGCTGCATAGTATTCCATTGTGTAGATGTATCAAAGTTTCTTTTATCCAGTCATCGATTCTTGGACACTCTGGTTGTTTCCAGATTCTGGCTATTGTGAATAATGCTGCTATGAACATAAAAATAGAGGTGGTGTTTCTGCTGCGTACTTTTGGCTTCCCAGGGTATATTACCAGGAGTGGTATGACTGGGTCAAAGGGGAGCTCAATGTCTAGTCTTTGGAGGAATGTCCATATTGTTTTCCAGAAAGGCTGTACTAGTCAACATTCCCACCAACAATGGATGAGAGTCCCTTTTCCCCCTGCATCCACACCAGCACTTGTTGTTCTTGCTCTTCAGGATATGTGCCAGTCTCTGCACACCACCTTATTTTAATTGTCTGCATAACACTTGTATCTTTCAGATTGAAAAATAAATTCAGCATTGTCCTGTCTGGTTCATTACTGTTTCCATTTGACATAATACTCACGGGTAGTCCACAGGACACTGGATATGTGAGTGTGAGAGGCCCTGTAGAAGAGGTTGGAGATGAGATCTCATCTACGACCACTCTGTGTAAACTTCCCCAAGCCGCTGATTTCCTTTTCCCAATAGTTCCTTATGCCAAGGCTGCCCCTCCCTCATCAAAGGGATGGATGGGGCAGAGGTGTCATCATCTCTCTTCCTTGTTACCTACTAAAGTTCCCAACTGATCTCCCTACCTTTCATCTTGTCCTTTCCAATTATTCTCAACTTTAGTTTCCAAACTCAAGCCTCAAGTATTATGTCACTCCCTAGTTTAAACTCTTCGAATGTTCCCAGGCATATCTGCATGGAAAAGTCATTGACAGCAAATAAAGGGCACACCTCCATTCCGGCCCCTTTTAATTCTCTATTCTTTTTTTTTTTTTTTTTTTGCTTTTTGGGTCACACCCGGCAATGCTCAGGGGTTACTCCTGGCTTTGCACTCAGGAATTACTCCTGGCGGTGCTCGGGGGGACCATATGGGATGCCGGGATCGAACCCTGGCCGGCATTGGCCGGCCGCGTGCAAGGCAAATGCCCTACTCGCTGGACTATCGCTCCGGAGACACCCAACTCCTTGTTAGTCTTACAAATACCTTGTATGTTTTCTCCTTCATCTTTGTTTCTTGCTTTCTACTTTGTCTTGGACTATTTACTATCTGAAAGCTGTGTTACCTTGAGACTTTACATATTCTTCTGATCATAGTTTTCTCAGAATCATTTTTGCAAGGGCATTGTGAGAGCAAAAGGGTTTCATATACAGATAATAAAGTGCAATACTTGTTAAGTGTAGCAGGCACTAAACAAACCATACTTATTTTTATTAGTGTGTTAATATTAACAATGCTAAATTATAATATAGTGGAGCTAGTATAGGATTGCTTGCAGTTTCTTGACTTGGGGAAGAACTACCAGATCTGGTTAAAAATTCAAATTACCAGCTATTCTGTGATTTTCTGTTTTTTTTCCCTTTCTTTTTTTTAATTAATATTTTATTATACCACCGTGAGATATACAATTACAACGTTGTTCATGTTTGGGGTTTCGATCACATAGTGTTCCGGCACCCCTCCCTCCACCTGTGCCCATTTCCGCCACCAATGTCTCCAATTCCCTCGCTGCTCCCATAGCCTGCCTCTATGGCAGGTTCTTTATCTCTTTCCTCTCCCTCTCTCTCTCTCTCTTCCCTCTCTCTCTCTTCCCTCTCTTACACATTGTGGATTGCAATACATACACTTAGAGGCCATCATGCGCATTTTTTCTGCCTGTATTCTATATTCGCACATGTTCCATTTAGGTCCTGCCATGTCCTTCTGGAAACTTTGCCACCCACAGGCCTTCCTCCTTCCCTACCTTTCAGGAATCTCTAAATTTTCAGCACAAAATAAGCACTTGTTCATCAGACCGTGAATCCTTTCATGGCTGTGCACCTTGGTGAATGGTCAGTTAACATTGTCCATTATTCTCATGCCTTGAGACAGAAAATCAAGAGTTTAAAAGTTTTCCTTCAAATTTCCCATGGACTTTTTGAACCACCAGGGGCGTTCTGGAGCTTCCTAGCAGTAGTCTCTGGGCATAAAAATGGTCATAACCACAGGGTGAATGGGACATTCTAAGTTCAAAGTGCTCTGGCACTCCTTGTCTCGTTATCGTTATTGCTACAAAGAGGTATAGACTTCCTATAGGCTGATAATATGAAGAAAGATAATGACATAGCCTGACCTTTTGCAGTCTGGTGAGAATAAAAAATGGCTTAGGTGCCTGAGCCTGGGTTCTAGGGGAACAAAGGCAGGATTCCTGCACTAATAACAGGCTTTGTCTGGCTCAGAGGGGTGCTGGTGAACCAAGTCATCTGCTGGTTTTGGTGACTTAAATCTACTTTGAGTTTTTTTTTCAACCCGCCTGGGTATGCTACCCAGAGACTCACAGACATGGGGCAGAGCTGCTACCAGCTCTCCCTGTGCCCAGCCACTCACGTAGTGCCCGGGAGGGATGATGGGTTCTAGCCCTGGCCCGCCACCCCAGCAAAGCCTCACAACAAGCCAGATGACCCCCCCCACTCCATGAGGGCCACCATTTTCTACATCCAGACTTCCCCTCTCCTCAGAACTCCACCCAGCAAACGAGTCTATCACAGCCTGGATCATCGACACCCACCCTGCAGCAGTTTTTTTTCAATCCGGCCCAAGTATGCTGATCCAGAGACTCACAGACATGGGGCAGAGCTGCTACCGGCTCTCCCTGTGCCCAGCTGCTCATGAGGCACCTGGGAGGGATAGCAGGTTCTAGCCCTGGCCCACCACCCTAGCAGAGCCTCACAACAAAGCAGACAACCCCCACTCCATGAGGACCGCAATTTTTTACATACAGACCTCCCTTTCATCAGAACTCCACCTAGCAGACGAGCCTATCACAGCCCAGTTCATCAATAAATGCTGTATTTAGAGGTGACTACAAGAGTATGCCATCCACACGGCAAGCCTGGCAAGCTACCCGTGTCGTATTTGATATGCCAAATACCAGTAACAATTATATTAGGTCATTCCCATGACCTAATATAATGGTTTATTATGGTTTGAGGCTCTTTATGTTCCTGGAGCAAGCAGATGCCATTGGGCTCTACTAGCATGAGACAGGACATATGGAGATGTTACTGGTGCCCACTTGAGCAAATCGATGATGAACGGGAAGATAGTGATAGTGAAATCTACTTTAGCTGGTCAGAGCTTTGTGAATTTGAAATGTTCAAATACTCTTTTTTTTTCCTTTTTTGGGTCACACCGGCGATGCTCAGGGGTTACTCCTGGCTCTGCATTCAGGAGTTACTCCTGGCAGTGCTCAGGGGACCATATGGGATGCTGGGGATCGAACCTGGGTCGGCTGCGTGCAAGGCAAGCGCCCTCCCCTCTGTGCTATCGCTCTGGCCCTGAAATGTTCAAATACTCTTATAGTCAGTTTGTTTCATAGATCATTAAAACCTTAAAAATTAAGCCAGGAACCTGGAGATAGTATAGTGATAAACATCAGACACAGTTTGATCCCTAGTATCACATGGTAGCACATGAGCATAGCTAGGTGCTTCCTGTGGAGCAGTCCTAAGGACTGTTGGGTGGCTCAGTCAATTCTTGACACCTCAGGGCCCCAGTAGCATGCATCCTTTGGCCTTGTTTTGAACCACCATTGACTGAGAGCCCCTGAGCTCCTGAACACTGCTTGGGAGACCCCATCCCCAACCAAGTGGACCAAGCAATATTTCCTGAACCCATATTACATGCTGGATACTGTGTTAAGTGCTGCAGCGTGACCCCTGTTCTCCATATACTCACAATCTGGTAGGGGATGTAAGATATGCAGACCAACAACTGAAGTTGAGGGAGAAAAGTGGAAAAGATTCAAGGCAAAATGAAAGAAATAAATTGTAAATTTATTTCAGTTAAGAGATAGGAATCACTAGTGATAGATAAATACTCAACCACCAGTGATAGATCTGGAGAACATTTTCCGAGATGGGCTTGCACTAAACTGGGGTTAGAGCCGCAAAGCCATGTCGGGTAGAAACATGTCAGGAAAGGTGGGATAGTTCTCTAAGTTCCAAAAGCTTTGTTAGTGCCCGCAGGAAATGGGAGAAGGGACAGATGTATGAGGAGAAATATTGGGCCACTATTATCTTAGATCAGGCAGCGGGGATGGAGGCAATGAATGGGCCACCTCATGCATGTTTTGGAATAGAATCAGCATAGTTTAACCATTACTTATAAACACGGGCAGGTGAGAGATGGGTCAAACATGATATCCAAGCATGGGGGGCTGAGGAGATTGTGAAACCAACAGGGATTGAGAGAGGCATCACATATTGGGAAGGAACTGGGAGGAGTTTTGATTTCCACAGGAGGAGCTTGAGGTGGAAATTCAAGTTTGAGTATGGTTGGGAAATGGCTGTGTAGATAGAGAATACAAGACCACTTGTAACAAGTATAAGGAAAAAGCAGTAGAATTCTGTTAGATACCAAAAAGGATGGAAATTTGTTTCCTGCAGGGAAGTTATGGATGGTAGAGTGAAGTAAAATTGAGCTTTTTAGAGTCAGGTAGACCTGAACTTAAACCTTAGCTCTGCAGCATACTTATATGAGCCGCAGGCAAGTTTCTTCATATCACTGACTTAATTTTCTCATGTATAAAATGGAATGAAAAAATTTGTAGAATTGCAACTGGTATGTAATTGATAAGAGGGAATTATTTGAAAAAAATTATTCACTAGATCACTAGATCACTAGACATCCCGTTGTTCATTGATTTGCTCGAGCAGGCACCAGTAACATTTCTATTTGACCCTATCACGTGCCACTGTAGCCCAATGGCATCTGTTTTCTTCAGGAATACGAAGAGCCTCAAACCATTCATTCAGGGTCTTGACGAAGAAGTCTGACCCATCTTGTAGGTGGGCGGCCACGTGATCTTTATTATTATTACTACTAATAGTTGATGTGATGGTGATAGAAATAGAAATGACAGGGAAGAAAAGCTGTGGGAAAAAATCAGTAGCATGGGTTTGGTGACTACAGCTGTCAACTGTGATGAATCATTAATATAGTTGAGTATATTGAGTTTGGAAGGGTATATGTTAGTTTGCTTCCATAACAGAGAACCGTAAATTAGTTGGCTCAAATAAAGATGTTTTGTCCCACTATTTTGCAAACAAGATAAAGGTGTTAGCAGGATCAATAATTTGAGGATATAAAACAGAATCTATTTCATGCTTCTTCCTTACCTCCTTAGGATTTGTTGGCATTTTGGTATTTCTTGGCTTGTAATTTACTGCTCCTCAATTTCTGCTCTGCCAACACATCATGTTCTTTAAAGTGTTTTTGTATGTGTATACAGCTCATGTTTGTGTACGTAGTCAGGTGCGTAAGGCTGTCAACCTTATTTTGGTTTAACTTTTTTGGGAATGGGGGCTTTGGACCCCATCTGCAAGAGGTGTTCAGGGGACACTCCTGGTTCTACATTTTGGGTTGTGCCTGGTAGTACCTTCTGGTATTTGGGTCAAATTTGAGCATCCTCCATGCAAAGCAAAATAAGTCTTTGAACTATTCCTTCCTTCCTTCCTTCCTTCCTTCCTTCCTTCCTTCCTTCCTTCCTTCCTTCCTTTCCTTCCTTCCTTCCTTCCTTCCTTCCTTCCTTCCTTCCTTCCCTCCTTCTCCTCCCTCCCTCCCTCCCTCCCTCCCTCCCTCCCTCCCTCCCTCCTTCCCTCCTTCCTTCCTTCCCTCCTTCCTTCCTTCCTTCCTTCCCTTCCCTTCCTTCCTTCCTTTCCTTCCCTTCCTTTCCTTCCTTCCTTCCTTTCTTTCTTTTTTTTTTTCTTTTTTTTGGTCACACCTGACAATGCTTTGTGGTTTCTCCTGGCTCTGCACTCAGGAATTACTCCTGGCGGTGCTTGGGGGACCATATGGGATGCCAGGGATCCAACCCGTGCCGGCATGGGCCGCCGGCAAGTAAGGCAAATGCCCTACCGGGCTATCACTCCGGCCCCTGAGCTATTTCTTTGGCTCCAATAAAACTTCTTAACTAATTGTGTCTGCAAAAATCCTATCAACAAATGTGGTTGTGCATGAGTTTCAGGGGGTTGAGACCTCAACAGATAAAATCAATTAGGGACACAATTCAACTCATCATGAGAAAGCGGCTTTGGAAGAAGACTTTCAGCAGAGATAACTTACCAACAGGACAATAAAGTAATAACTTCAGCATGGAAAGAAACAGAACACAGTGAAAATGGAAGTGTATTGTCCATACAGGCATAGGAGATGTTTATATTGGAGACAAATCAAAATGGAAGGGATTGTGAATTTTGCCTATATGTAGGTGTATGGGTGGACTATTTTGTGTCTTCAAATAAACCCTACTCTCCTTTAAAAGTGAGTTTTTTTGCCTGAGTTAGGTAGAGAATTGACTTTATTTGCTGCTTTACTTATTAAAATCGCTAAAAATTGTCATCAAGAAAGAAGACAAGCAAAAGCAATCAATCTTGGTTTATGTCTTGCTCTATGAAGGAGGGTATGTCTTACTAATGAAGGAGGGTAAATGAGAATGCATTCAAAAGAATTTTTGAAATACAATCAGCATGTGTACTTGTAGAATTTCAGATTTTTTCCAAAGAAGATATGTAGCTTAGAATGAAGAATATTTTTCCTTGGAGAAAAGCTTTAAAGATAGTAATCTTAATTAAATAGTCTTTCATATTCAGAAGGGAACAAAATTATAAATGTACATTAAACTTTCCCTACCATATGTTCTTTTTAATGATATTAATATATCTCTAGAGATAAGAGTAAAGCTCCTTTCCTAATTAGGTGGTATTTTATTAAATAGAATGAAATTTCATGCTAGTTTGAATACCATTTCCAAGAGTTAAATAACATTCATAGTCTCAGAAAAGTAGGGTCTTGCTTTCCTCCATGGAAATTACTGGTGCTGGTCAAAAACTAGAATTAGGGTGAAGGAAACAACAATTCTGCTTATTAAATGAAGCCAAATGAAGATTCCCCATGGGGTTGGCAAGTATGAATGTATTAATACTGACTCCACTTATGCCAAGATATCTAGTTTGAAAAAAATTTAGAATAATATAAGCTTTGTGAAAATATAATTTCTGCAATTGACTAATTCAAGCAAATCAATCAAGTGATTTAGATGTATAGATTCTGGCTAAATTCATCTCCTGGGTTAGAATATGGAGGAGTGATTTTTAAAAAATATTTTATTATACCACCGTGAGATAGACAGTTACAAAGATGTACACGTTTGGGTTTCAGTCATATAGTGTTTCAGCACCCATCCCTCCATCAGTGCCCATTTCCCACCAACAATGTCCCCAATTTCCTCTCCCCCCCTAGATAGCCATTGGCAGGTTCTTTATCTCTTTTCTCTCTTGCTCTTTTCTCTCTCTCTCTTTCTCTTAAATATTGTGGATTGTAATACAAACACTTAGAGTTTATTATGTGTATCTTTTTGCCTGAATTTAATGCTCAGTTCTAGGTTGGTATTAGCACTTTTGACAATTATTAGCACACTGTTCGCTTCTCTGTCTTACCTAACCTCTGACCCCCCACACATTTGTGTTAATTTCCATCTTTGACAAGACCTCCTGATCCATGTTTCACCTGACGTTGGATATTGGTATCATAATATATATAAAAATATATGTATATAGGG
>JAJIBD010008195.1:0-52947 GCA_021461705.1 Cryptotis parvus
AATACAGTTGATCCCAGTTTGATCTTGGGAACCATATAAGGTTCCTCAAGCTTCTGCAAGACCAAAAGAGCTTGGAACAAGCCATCAGCATCTTTGGTTGTGGACAAATGTGCCCCCATCAAAAAGAAAGGAAACTGCTTATCAGATATAACAAATATCAATATAGATCTTACAGAAATTATGCAGATTATTTAAAAGTGGATATTTGAAAACTTCTGTCAATAAATCTGACACATAAGATGAAATGAAAAAACTTTGAAAGATACATATTAATAAATTCAAGCAGAAAATGAAATTATCAATAGACAAATAGAAAAATCCAACTTATTTTTAAGAAGTCACTATCAAACTAAGACATACATCAAGCACAGTGTATTAAAATAAATTGAGGACTAATAATCCTCACAAATATTGGTGCACTTCTTAACAATTTATTAATAAATCAAGCACAGCAAAATGTAATGGGGAAGATGGGGCAGAGCTGCTCCCTTGCTATCCCTGTGCCCAGCCGCTCAAGAGGCGCCGGGAGGCATGGCGGGTTCTAGCCCTGGCCTGCCACCCCAGCAGAGCCTCACAACAAGCCAGACGACCCCCCGACTCCATGGGGGCCGCCATCTTCCACATTGGGACTTCCCTCTCGTCACAACTCCACCCAGCAGACCAGACTATCACAGCCTGGATCATCCACACCCACCCTGCAGCAGTTTTTTTTTTTTCAATCCAGCCCAGGTATGCTGAACCAGAGACTCTCAGACATGGGGCAGAGCTGCTACTTGCTCTCCCTGTGCCTAGCAGCTCATGAGGTGCCCGGGAGGCATGGCGGGTTCTAGCCCTGGCCTGCCACCCCAGCAGGGCCTCACAACAAGCCAGATGACCCCCGACTACATGGGGCCCGCCATCTTCCACATCCGGTCTTCCCTCTCGTCACAACTCCACCCAGCAGACCAGACTATCACAGCCCGGCTCGCACAGTTGCTAGCGACCGCGCGGTTCATCAATAATTGCTTTATTCAGCGGTGACTACAAGAGTATGCACCCGCACGGCAAGCCTGGCAAGCTGCTTGTGTTGTATTTGATATGCCAAATACCAGTAACATTTATATTAGGTCATTCCCATGACCTAATATAATCGCTTGAGCTCTTTATGTTCCTGGAGCAAGCAGATGCCTTTGGGTTCTACTAGCATGAGACAGGACATATGGAGATATTTCTGGTGCCCGCTCTAGCAAATAGATGATGAACAGGAAGATAGTCATAGTAAGATAGATAGTGATTAGTCAAAAATAGAGTTGATCCTAGGTACATGTTTAGTGTTTAACCATCTGATTAAGAAGGGGAAAGACATGAAAAAGGAGAACCAAGGAGATAACGTAAAACAGATGGAGCACACACTTTACATGCAACTGAGACACCAAATTTTGTACCTGGCTCCAGGCAACAATTCCCAGACAATAGGTACAGCCCAGCTGACTTGGCAAGCCTCAATTTAAAAAAAAATCATGTCTTAGATAAACTCTAAAGGCGAAAAAATAAAAAATAAAGATTGTAAAATCATACAAATAAAAAACTTCAATTGTATTTCAACATATGGGAATTGTTGGAAACAATTTTTAAATGTCATTTAACATAACATTATAAATCATTAAAATTTGTTATAATCTTTAAAGATAGAACATAAATATTTGCTGTAATCTAAAATATCTATAAGAAAAATTAACAATAAAAATAAACAGGACTGATATACCATGTTCAGGAATGAAAGACATATTTTGCCAGAAACCAATTAACTGAATGCATTCAACAAAATTAAATCAAAGCCCCAGGAGTTCTTCGTGAAAGAAAATTGACAAGCTGATTCTAATTTGAATAAAGGAATTTAAATGTGCTTTAGTCAGAAAGCACATATTAAATTTTCATTGAATTTAAAACGCATAAATAAAAGCAATCATGCTAAAATATTAAAAACCTTATAAGTTTAATTCTGAAACTCTATGAAAAATTTGAGTATTTGAGTGTAATTATAAAAGTGTATAAATATTTGTGTCCTTTGGGTTTTTTCACCATTGACTTATATAATATATCCCTCTGTTGTATCAATCCTTAACCAAAGAAAACTACGGGATGACAATACTGACAAAGTTCACTTTAGTTTTAACAAACTGGACAGCAAGCTAGCATTAATTGGTGAGCAGCCTATGAAATAGAGACCTATGGTGTTTTATCTACATGCTTCTCAACTTCATGCAATAAAGTAAATAAAAAACAACAAGACATCTTCCGACATTGGTGTTGATGATCATTTACATGTCTCAGTTACAGTTATGCAGAAATTCTCAAAAGGTGCTTTAGGAATAACTGGAGATACAGGAGATACAATAATAAACTAATAATATATTATTTACCTTTTACACTCCACTTTCACATGCATGTAAATAATTATTTTCTGGTGTTTGTATTACATACAATATAACATTAAATGAAAAGCAATGTGAAATGGAGTTCTTTTCACTTAATGAGATTCTAAAAATACGAAGTGATGCAACTTTCAATCTGTCAGAAAAAAATAAATTTCATTTGCAGTAACATGTAGTGAGTGTATAATTAGAATTTTAAAAATATTCATTCATTTTAAAATTATTCATTTAGGGCCAGAGCAAAAGTACAGCAGGTAGGGCATTTGCCGTGAAAGCGACTGACCGGATCGAATCTCCGGCATCCCATATGGTCCTCCAAGCACTGCCAGGAGTAATTCCTGACAGCACAGCCAGGGATAACTGCTGAGCCCTACCACTGTGACACAAAAACAATAAATAAACAAATAAATTTAAAATATTATTCCTTTTAATTTATTAGATTCTAATACACATTAACGGATTATTTTTCAGTACCAGGGATCATCAAATCTGGGTCCGTACACATCTGACAAGTACTCTATATATCACTGAGTTATATTCTACTTGCACACTGATGAAAGCTGAGGTCTCAAACATTTTTTTTTTTTCTTTTTGGGTCACACCCGGCAATGCTCAGGGTTTCTCCCTGGCTCTGCACTCAGGGAATTACTCCTGGCGGTGCTCGGGGGGACCATATGGGATGCCGGGGATCGAACCCAGGCCGGCACAGGCCGGCCGCGTGCAGCAAGCGCCCTACCCGCTGGGCTATCACTCCGGCCCCTAGGTCTCAAACATTTTAAGAATATAAAAGTGATTTTAGGGGCAGATGCGGTAGTACAGCAGGTAGGGCATTTGCCTTACACAAAGCCGACCGGATTTGATTCCTGGCATCCCATATGGTACCTGAGCACTGCCAGGAGCAATTCCTGACAGCAGAGCCAGGAGAAAAATCCAAATTATTTATATGAAAAACAAAGAATTTACTTCAAACAGAGTATCCAAGATAATGTTAAATTTCACTAAGTGAGACACTATATCAGTACTCTTTCTACTTAATGAAGAGTTCCCCAAATGAGGAAAGTTGCAAGGCAAGCGTGAAATGCACACAAGTATTCATTTCTCATTACCATTAGCATGATAGAATGGCGGGTAGGACATTTGCCTTGCCGTGGCTGACCCAGGACACAGCTGACCCAGGTTTGATCCCCAACATCCCATATGGTCCCCTGAACATTGCTAGGAGCAACCTCTGAGCATCACTGGGTATGACACAAAAAAGCAAAATAAATAAATAAACAAATAATTCTTGCCCTGCGCAACACAGTAAATATTGTACAACTGTCCAACATACAATTTACAGACTTCCTGGCTGAGGTCTGAACTTTATTCTTTTTATGCAAATATCTGAGAGGCTAAGACACACAGGGCAGAGTTGCTACCCACTCTTCCTGTGCTCAGCTGATCATGGGGCGCCCGGGAGGGAGGCGAGTTCTAGCCCTGCCCGCCATCCCAATAGAGCAATAGAGCCTCGCAAGAAGCCAGAGGAACCCCCACACCATGAGGGCTACCATTTTCAACATCTAGACTCCACAGCTCGTCAGAGCTCTGCCCAAGAGAAAAGCCAATCTCAAGCCCTGCTAGTCAGAGTCCCACCCTACAGCAAAGACTATTTCAAGCTCAGGTATACCTGATCCAGAGACTCAGACACATGGGGCAGAGCTGCTACCAACTCTCCCTGTGTTCAGCTGATCACGAGGCACCGAAGGCGAGTACTAGCCCTGGCCCACCACCCCAATAGAGCCTCGCAAGAAGCCAGAGAAACCCCCCACACCATGAGGGCTGCCATTTTCAATATTCGGACTCCACAACTCATCAGAGTTTGACCCAAGAGAAAAGCCCATCTCTTCCCATTGCAGTTCAATAGTAAATGCACGAGGCAGAGCCTACTACTGAGAGTATAGCACCCGCACAGCAGAGCCTGGCAAGCTACCAGTGTCGTATTTGATATGCCAAAATCCAGTAACAATTATAGACTTTATTCCCATGACCTTAAGGGAATGGTCTGAGGTTCTTCGTGTTCCTGGGTGAGCAGATGCCCTTGGGCTACACTAGCATGTGACAGGACATATGGAGATGTTACTGGTGCTCACTCAAGCAAATCAATGAACAAAGGGAAGACAAGTGATACAAGTGAACAAGTGATATGACGTTACCTAGTATAACTGAACAGAACTTTTCCAAGCCCTTCTCAACATGCAAAACATTGCCTACATATAAAAATACATTAAACCCTCTTTCTGTGCCCCCCAAGCTCTCCTTCCCTTACCCTCCTGTTTATACCATTGTACTACTTAAATGATTCTAATATAATTACTCTCTGTCACATTCTCTTCATTTATTTTCTGTCAGTGTATTCAATATAATGAAAGCTAAACAAAACCATCATTCCCATCCTTCATATTTAAAAAAAAATCACTGATAGAACTTTACCATCAATAACTGGTACCCAAGTCAAAGCACGAAGCAGGTACAAAATAAATCTCTGTTGTATACACTAATATATATTTAATGAGGTAAAATAAATGTTGACACTTTACCAGAGAATAATCTATATGTATATAATGTTTATATATATATATATAAACTCACATACATATATATAAAATATATGTTCATACGCACACATATATTTTACCAAATCAAGACTTACTTGTGCTAAATGTAATGAAGTAGCTGAGGACTGGGAAATAGTCGGACTGGAGACAAGAAAAGTGGATGTTCTTCTGATCTTGGGACTCCATGAATATAAATAAAGAAAAATAAAAGCATTAAAGGGTAACACACCTCTCTTCTCCTTATGTATTTCTTCGAGAAGCTGCTCCTGCCTTTCAATCTGCTCGAAGAGACACAGGAGTTCAGATTCCTTGTTTTCGGTCATGCTCCGGAGTTGCTGCCTGCAAGTAAGCAGCTGCTGTCGCAGGTTTTTCTCTCTGCTCTCTCTCTCCTTCAGTTCCTCACAGAGCCACTGAAGTTTAGTCTGAAAAAAAATGGCATTTATATCTAATGTAAAACAAATGAGTCTAGAAAAACAGCAGTATTCCAGGATAGAAAAATTCAGAACATGAACAAATATTAAAAATACAAATATAAGCAAAAATGTAAAATATTCATTAATGTTTTAATTTGTATAATAGTTCATTAGATTGGTCAAAGGTCATTAGGATGGTCAAAGGTCAGAGAAAGATAATTCATTGGCCCAGATGAGAAGCTTTGCCTGCTGAAGGTCTTGGTTCATTCCACAAGCAGCACTGGGAACAGCCCGTGACACTGAGCTGGAGTAACCCCTGAGCACAAATGGGTCCCCAAATTAAATTGAATTAAAAATAAAGGTTGGTTATAGATTTATAATATTGTAGAATTTCAGGAGACTATCCCTATACATTTATAAGTGAGTAGGTATCACTACTTTCATGATTGAAAAAAATCTCTGCCATATATAGGATGAAAAGAGACAATAGAAAGGCAACAACAGTGGCTAAAGTCATCAATCAGAATTGAAGATTTTGTCTACGGAACTTGGACATTGGTGGAGGGAGGTGATCTCTCCCGTGATGGGTGTGATGCTGGGGCGATGCATCCATGAAAAGTATGGTTTAAAGTAGAAAAAACCCCATTGCCTGAATAGAAATCACTTTACCAAAAGTTGGTACAGAAACTGTCACAATATTTTTGGATTTTCATAACACAGCTGTATAGATTAGCATCTCTAGAATAGCATTTGGTCTATTAAATACAACATTTGGCCTATTAAACTTTTAAACAAAATATAGTTAGTCCCCTAATTTGATATATAAGGCAGTCTGGTACAAGCATTTAATAACCAAAACACCCGAGGAAAAACCTCACGACAGGTCATAAAAGGAAAGTTTATTTCAGACATAAAAAATGAAATTCCTAGTTTGGGTTCCTGAAAATGCATATCTGCAGGAGTCCAGCAAATTTAATTGAGTGCAGTGTTTCTCTATAGGATGAGTGAGAAGTCAGCAGATGCTGGCCATTATGACCATAAGAAATATATTTTAATTATTTAATTCATTAATTTCACATTTATTAATTTATTTTTGGTGGTGCCAGAAATCAAACCCAGGGTACCACACATATTCTAGCAAGTATTCTACTGCTGGATCATATTCCTAAGCCTGAAATAGGGGAATTTAAATGAAGCTTCTCCTTTCAAGGATTTCTAAGCTCGCCATGATTAATATTTAGATATTTAAGCAGGGATGAGAAAAGAGATCTGCCTCCTTCCACAGAGTAGGATTTCAGATGAGTCTTGGGACTTTCTAGAAGCAGCTAGAAATTTTGAGTGATTTCAAATAAACTAAGCACTCTTCCTCCAACTTGAAGGATGAGAGAATAAAACAAGAGAACTAGAGAGACTAAATTAAGCTAAGGAGCAATTCCCCTAAACAATACTCTTCTATAAGCAAACAGTTCTAACCTCAGAAGTCTAGAGGGGCCTTAAGGTCTTTAAAAATAGCATTAATAAAATAGTTTAATAAACAACTAAATGATACTGGAGTATGGTCCCTAGACTGAGAGTTTCTTACATACAATGTCTTTCAAATGATTGTTTAATAATATGCACTTCCTTTGACCAAAAGAACCATGTCAGAAAGTGTACCTATGGCATCACAAGTCATTATGAAAAAATTATAACATAATTTATGATATATAGGTGACCAATGAAAAGTATGTGAATATATAGCCTTAGAGAAAATCAGGACTTTTAAAAAAAGTTTTTTTTTTATTATACCACGATGAGATATACAATTACAAAGATGTTCATGTTTGGGTTTCAGTCATACAGTGTTCCAGCACTGATACATCCACCAGTGCCCATTTCCCATTACCAATGTCCCCTGATTCCCTCCCCCTCCTCCAGCCTGTCTCTATTTCAGGCACTTTGCACGCTCTCTCCTCCTCTCTCTCTCTCTCTCTCTCTCTCTCTCTCTCTCTCTCTCTCTCTCTCTCTCTCTCTGCCTACCTTTTCTTACACATTGTGGTTTGCAATACATACATTTAGACGTTATCATGTATATCTCTTTGCCTACATTTAATGCTCAGTTCTAGGCTGGTATCATTTCTAACAATTATTAGTATGCTGTTCTTTTCTCTGTCTTACCTAACCTCTGACTCCCACACACTTGCAGTAGATTTCACCCACTGACAAGACCTCCTGATCCATGTTTTGCCTTGGATATTGGTATTATACTAATTTTTATAGCTCGCAAATAAATGGAAAATCAGGCCTTTTAAGCCAAAATGATTCTGATTAATTAACATACTCTCTCGCACTCTCATTATGAACATTGTAGAAATTTCTGCTTCCAGTAAGATGGCATCAGGAGAACTCTCCAAAATATCTCTTCATGGAAATGCTCCTAATTGCTGAAAATTTTTTATTTCCCTATTTGGGTTCAATGGCAATGCTCAGGAGCCATTTCACACTCTAACGTCTAGGGATGCTGACAGCCGTGCTCAGGGGACCAAGTGTACAGGGAATTAAAACCAAGACTCCCACAGGCAAAATACGCACAGAGCCCTGTGGAGTTATCTCTCTGAAAAATGAAAACTATTTTTTAAAGAAGTCTACATCTCTAGAAAAGGTCTTAAACCATACAGAAATGAAAGAACATTTCTGCAAGAAACTGCTAAATCTTATTAAAAACTATAGTACTTGGACATGTGTTGGATAACTCCCTGGCTCCTGTATTATAGGTGAAAACTGTTAAAAAGTTAGAAGACCAGTATTCTGAGTCTGTCCGGGTAGCTATATAGAGCCCCAGGAGAGAATCCCTGGGGGCCTGCTAGAGACCCTGCTAGGACAGAGAGAGGTCCCTGGAGAGGGGTTCCTGGAGTGGGGTAGAATGAGGAATGAAGAGAGATTAAAAGGAGAGCTTCAGACTTCCAAGAGTCTATGGTCTTGTTCCTTTAGCCATCAATCAAGGAGATGCGTCATCGGCTCAGGATGCAGCCCAACCCTGCTGAGCCCCGTTGTGGTTTCCCTCATTTTGACACAGGCTTCACTCCTGAAACCTGCAGGAAGGACCAAGAGGACAGTCCCTGTTTATTTGTTTTCTCTCTCTTTTTTTTTTGTGGTCCTTCTTGTTTTGTTTGGGGACTACAGCAGGTTGCGCTCAGGGCTTACTGTAGGCTCTGTGCTTGTGGATCACTCCTGGTGGGCCTGGTGCACCATGTGGTGCAGGGAATCAAACATAGATGCTGTACTGCAGCTCCGGCCCCTAGAGTTTCCTTTTATCCCATTTCACAGTCAAGGTATTTAGTATGAAGGCATAATACATACATACATATATTCATAAATACATACAATTAAGTGCCCTTGGCTTAAAGTTTCAAAGCTCTAGGAATTTCCATATAACCTTAAGGTTTTAGACAACTGGAGAGTCTAGTAAGTTGTTTTGTGTAAATGGACTCATCAAAAGATGTGGGGGCTTTTTGGGGAGTGGCAGGGTGAGGTAGAGAAAGGGGAGTATGATGATCTCAGAGAGGAAGTTTCAGCCCCTTCTACTGAACTCTAAGAATGGAGAGACTATATGTGGGTTTTTATATAGCTCTATAAAAACTCTATAACAAATGTGATAAGCTTTCAGATTGACCATATATCTGCACGTCAGATTGATGGTGCATCCCAGACTCTGCACTGATGAGAAGCTCCCCACTCAAAGCCTCATACTCCTTTTCTCCTGACTGTTCATTGTTAGAGCTCAAGGGAAATAATCCTATACCCCTTTAGGTTTCTAGGCTGGCAAATAATCATAAAATAGCAGAGATTAAGGAGGGAAATATTCAAAGGAGATTAGTAATAATATGTAGACTTCCTATTAGTAAGGAAGAAACCGATAAACACTATGGTAATTTGTCCCATTCCTTTTCTAGGAAATCTCCTTTAAAAAGCCTTGGCTAAAATTAAGGACTTCTAAGAAGTTGGGAGGGAAGTCAGGTATGGGGTTATAATAAAGATACAGTAAAACATATAAACATATGAAGGAATAAAGCACTGAAAAATACTCGCATCTGAAAATTCAGTTATTCCTTATCTACTGTAAGAGCTCGGGTTAGATTTTTCTCAAACACTGGAGACTCCTTGCAATTGTTTCCTTTATACATGTATAACGGCTTTTATGAAAGGCAATCTCCATGCCATCTTCAAAGCCCATAAAATTTAAGGATATATTTTGGGGTGGCAAGTTTTTGAGTCTCTATAATAACCTTTTAGTAAATATAATAGTGAAGTCATCCCATCATCCCAGTGAGCCTAGCAAGAAGCCAGAGCAACACACACATCATGAGGTCAGTCATTCTCAACATTCAGACTTCATAGTTCCTCAGAGCTCCACCCAAGAGAAAACCTGATCTTTCCCCTTTAAGTTTCATCAGTAAATGCTCGAGATGAGAGCCTTCTACTGATAGTATACCACCTACACAGCAGAGCCTGGAAAACTACCCGTGTTTTATTTGATATGCCAAAAACTAGTAGCAATTATGGACCTCAATTCTATGACCTGAAGAACGGTTTGAGGCTCTTCCTGTCCCTGGAGCAAGCAGATGCCCTTGGGCTACACTTGCTTGAGATAGGACATATGGAGATGTTACTGGTGCCAGCTCGAGCAAATCTATGAACAATGGGAAGGCAGTGATACAGTGATAGAGTGAATAGTAAAGTATTTCTTTAAATTTGTAAGCCATAATAGCAAATTACCACAGCTGAGAAGATCATGAGAACCCTGAAATTTTTGAAGGTACATAGAAGTACATGTAATCTGGGGACCCACTACTTGACTGAGGTCGAATAGGGGGTGGCATAGTTAGAATGCCTTTGTATGTGTGTGTGTTTGTATGTGTGTGTTTGTGCGTGCATGTATTTAATATCCATAGTAAAATATTAGGTTGGACTCATATATCATATACTGATAAAAGGCACATGCCTTACATGGACAGAGAACAGAACTTGAACAGAACTTGATCTGACCCCTGAGCACTACTGATTTGCTCCTAGTGGCCCCTAAAGTACTTTAGGAATGGATCTTAAGGTTTCTTGCACTACCAGGAATGAAGAGCAGCACTGTTTTGCTGGCCTGAGCATTGAACTATCCAACCTGCTTGCCTTCAGCACCCTGAACACTGCTTAATATAGTAGATCTGTTGGTAGGCATAAGAGCCTGGGTTCAGACACTGTACCCAAAAGATACAGAGAAAGTGAGGAGGGAAGGGACAGAGGGGATACCAAAGGATATTACATAAGAAAAAATATGCACCACAAAATTATCCTATTTAAGAAAAAAAATCTCTAACATTTCTTATAAATACATTCTATAAAATAAAATAAATAAAAGTTATCCTAGGTAAAATCTAATACAACTTACCATTAGGAAGCTATGATAAAAGAAATGTTGAAAGGAAAATATGAAGCAAAAGAACAAAAATCCTTGAGCACGTTGATGAATAATACAGACTCATAAGAATAAAATGAGAACAAAAATTTTTACAAATCAAAAAGAATAGAATGAAATCTATTTTAGTCAAAGGCATTAAGTTATTTCCAGAACAAAACTTTAAAATTCTGGTGATGCGTGTGATACTAGAACACTATAAAGCTGAAATTCTATTAACAACAGTAGTGTAATTCACTAGGCCTAAATAAAACTGAGAAAAAAATCTTGGTGCATCAAGATTCAATATCCAGTAACACATCAAAACAATTATACAATGACCAAGTTGAATGTTCCATTGATGAAAGGATGATTCAACATAGGAAAATTAACGAATGTCATCAATTATATAAACAACAGATAAAAACACATGATCACAAAACTTGTCATATGACTAAGTTTTGACATATGGCTATGAGCACATATATCACATGTGTAAGGGCGTGAGTTTGGTTCCTGTATGGCCCCAATTTCAGCACCACTAGGTAAACCATGTTGGCCTCTAAGCAGCATTGGGTAGGTGGCTATAATGGCCCTCAGCACTACCAGGGTGATAACCTTGGTGTTCCTCAAGCACTACAGTACCAGACTGTACCACCTGCCAGGAATTATCAGGAGTGACCTCTCTGAATATACATATATTAACAATATACATATATTAATGACATTTAATATTAATGACATCTATAATATTAATCTACACTTTAAGTATATCACTAAAGTATAATATATATTAAACATGTTAAATATACTTATTATATTTAATATATAAAAATCTTTTAAACATATGGTCATATATCAATAGATCCCAAAATAATTTGATAAGATTCAATATCAATTTTTTTTTTTTTTGCTTTTTTGGGTCACACCCGGCAACGCTCAGGGGTTTCTCCTGGCTCTGCACTCAGGAATTACTCCTGGCGGTGCTCGGGGGACCATATGGGACGCTGGGGATCAAACCGGGCCAGCACACGCCCTACCGCTGGGCTATTGCTCCGGCCCCTCAATATCAATTTTTTAACTCATGAATTAGTAATAGAAGGAAATTATACTTAATAGTGAAAACTGAAAGTTTTTTCCTGAAGTTCTGGAATAAGACACAGATGTTCCCTTTCAATGCTACAATTCTGAAAGTCCTAATAGGAGAAATTACATGAGAAATGGATATAAAAGGAATTCAAATAGGAAAAAAGTAAAAGTAACATTTTATGCAGGTAGCATGATAACATAAAAAGACTAAAGATTGCACCAAAAATTATTAGAAATTTTAATGGACATAGAAAAGTGGAAATATACAAAATCAATATATAAAAAATTTCTATACAGAATTAGACATGCTCTAAAAATCTCACTTATAATTGCATCAAGAAGGATAAAATACATCAGTAAAGGAGACTAGAGACTTATGCCACAAAACTGTAAGACATGATGAAAGAAACAGAAGACACAAATAGATATCCTGTGTTAAAGGACTAAAAGGATTAATATTGCTTAAGTCTTCATAATAATTAAAGCAATTCATACATTCAGTTCAATTTCTATTAAATTTCCAGTGGAATTTTTCTTTAGATTTTGAACTACACCTAGTAGTGCCTGGGAGTACTACTAGCAAGGTGCTGGGGTGGGTTGGTGTGGGGGGGTGGGGTCAGGGGAGGTGTTTGCTCCTGATAGTGTTACTCAGGAGATTGTCCAGTGCCAGGGAACAAATGCTGGCTTTTAACATCCAAAGCCTGGGTAGGGGCTGAAGTGATAATACAAAGGATAGGGCATTTGTCTTGCTCTAGGCTTTGATCTCTGGCATGCCATATGGTGGCCCATACACCACCAGGAGTAATTTCTGTGTGGAGTGCAGATCCAGGAGTAACCCCTGAGCACTGACAGGTATGACCCAAAAGCCAAAAAAAAAAAATAAATAAGCACATGCAGTAGTCTTTGATCTAACCACCCAGTCCAATGGCACTTTTTCCCCTTTACTTTTACTTGAGTTTACATGATGTACAATATTGTTAACGGTAGGGTTCATGCATACAATGTTCAACACCCCACTCTCCACCAGTGTCTGCTTCCCTCCACCAATAGCACTTAGAAAAACGCAGAAGAAACAAATCAAAGCATGAATGAAGATATAGGACTGTTGGATGACAGGCTTGTCATCCAACTTGGATGACAAAGCTTGGGAGCTTTGCTGTTTTATCCACTCACAGCTTAATCTATTTACATGTTCTTAAGCCATGGTTCATACTAATAAGATCTCTCTCTCTTCAGAGAGAGAAAAGAGATGGAGAACCTGCAATGGAGGCAGGCTAGGGGAGGGGGAGGGTATCGGGACATTGGTGGTGGGAGGTGGGCACAGGTGGAAGGATGGGTACTGGAACACTGTATAGCTTTAAACCCAAACATGAGCATTTTTGTAATTGTCAAAAATAAATTAAAAAAAATAAATAAAATTTTCAAAAAAAAAGATCTCTCTTCTACGTAAACATTGATGGAGGGTGTGACAGAAGTCACCTTGACTCTGAATGAGTAACTTCTGACTTCTATGACATCTACTGAGACTTCCATGTTATCTGGATTGGGCACAGCTCCTCTTTATACCCACTGGACCCAGCATGAGACAGTTAGTATTTACCAGGAGACTACCAATCTGGTTACGTTGAGACTATCATTTAAGATTATAGGAAGGATCATACTAGTTTGCCCTCAAGCAGACGAGTGTAACCCTTTCAGTATACAGAGAACAAGATACTCAGAATCACCCTGGTGCAGATAATAAATAAGAAGGACCTTGTGCCTGGAGCGATAGCCCAGCGGGTAAGGCGTTTGCCTTGCACGCGGCTGGCCCATGCCAGCCCCAGTTCGATCCCGGCATCCCATATGGTCCCCCGAGCATGGCCAGGAGTAATTCCTGAATGCAGAGCCAGAAGAAACCCCTGAGCATTGCGGGTGTGACCCAAAAAAGCAAAAAAAAAAAAAAAAAAGAAAGAAGGACCTTGTGGGTACCATCTATATTACATGAAGACCATGAAATTAAGATGTATTACTTTATACCAGCCCCTCCAGTGTTTCACATAAGAGATTACATTTCTTGGAAGAAGGGATTAGTCCTTGGCATAATCATTTGTTTAGACCTGTAGAAGGCTGTGGCACCACCCTTCTATACTCTTCTACCCTCTAGCAGCTGTTTAAGATTCTTTGTTGACAGGACCCTCCCCCTAAATTGGATTACTTTTGTGTATGTAAGGGGACTGACTTGAGGTACCTCTTCTCTCTTTGATGGGACACCTCCTTTCTGGTAGGATCCACTTTGGTAGGACTCTCTTGTGGGATACTCTTTGGTGGGAGACTTGGGCTCTTGTGCATGGTTTAAGTTCTAACCAGAGCTAGAGGTCTTCCATTATATTGGTGGCAGAGCTTTTTGTACTATTAAAACCCTTTTTTGGAACTGCGCCAGACTCATGAGTTTTCATCTGTTCCCCGGCGGCCTCAAAGGTAGAAGAGAACTTCTGTCCAGATACTGCTGGGGACCCCACTAGCTCCCCAACACAGGACATGACTAGCCAAAGTAATCCAGTATAGAGAAAAACTAAGATATGCGCCCAGGAGTCAAGCAAAAAGTACAGTAAAAGTAATCAAAACAGTGAAGTACTAGAACACAACAGAAATTCAGACCCATAATGAGATATAAGAGAATCCAAAAATGAGCCCCACACATATGGAAACTGAACTTAGGAAGAACAGACAGTATAGATGGCTTTATTATGAACTAATGATGTGGGGAAAATGGGATAGTCCCATGAAAATGTATAACTCGACTATCTAACAACTCATACAAAAATTAACTTAATAATTAACAACTCATACAAAAATTAACTTAATTTTTTTTAAAAATAGAGTTGGTTACAAAACCTGGTACTATGAAAACATAACTAATATATTCTTGCACTAAGGTGTATTGGGAGAATCCATTATAAAGATAAGAGAAATAATCAAGTGAAAATTTTAAAAAGACTTCTACAAAGCCAAAGAAAAGTAGCATAAAACAAAAAGTCAGCCTATTGACCAAAAGAAGAAAAGTTATCTGCACATCATACACTTGAAAAGAGATTGACAGAAAAGTATACTTTTTTTTTTTTTTTGCTTTTTTTTGGGTCACACCCAGCGATGGTCAGTGGTTACTCCTGGCTCTGCATTCAGTAATTACTCGTGGCGGTGCTCAGGGATGCTGGGGATCGAACCAGGGTCGGCTGCGTGTAAGGCAAATGCCCTACCCGCTGTGCTATCACTCTAGCTCCAGAAAAGTATACTTTCAAACTCACAACTCAATAACCAAAAAATGGGAAAAACTTCAAATGCAATCAAAGTATGGATTAAAGACTTACAAAATAGACATGAGTTGGTTCATGTGTAAAAGAAAAAAATATTCAACCTGACTTTTATTTTTTTTTTTTGCCTTTTTGGGTGACACCCCGGAGATGTTTATGGGTTCCTCATGGCTCTGCACTCAGGAATTACTCCTGGCAGTGCCAGAGGGACGATACTGGAATGCCGGATCGAACCCAGGTGGGCCTCCTGCAAGGCAAATGCCCTACCCACTTTGCTAGGACTCTGGTCCTACAACCCCACTTTATTACTAGATAAATAAATGTACATTAAACATTGATTTAAGATAAAACAAGTTTGAGCAGAAAATTCAACTGTTTACAACCTGAAATATTATGATTTGGCACAGAGAAATACAATCGCAGGTTGGAGAGTTAGCTCAGGTGACAAAGCACATGCCTAGTGTGTGTGAGTTTGGTTCCTGGAAACACACATCTCCTGAACACTGCAGGTGTAGCCCTGGTAACCCCTGAGTATGATATTTGATGCCTATTAAAATAAGTAATCAAAAAAGAACTGTTAGAAAAATGCACACATCACAACTAATAAAGATACCTATTTTGCAAGGGTTCTAAACTGTTCTGCATTGGCATTCTGGAAAGCTATAGGCTCTGATTCCATCCAACAAACTTATAAATTATTTCACTAAGTAGCCTTAAGGATCTCACTACTAACCAGTATGTTTGACAATGTGAGGAAGTTAAGAAAAAAAAGTAAATCTATAACTTTCTTTTCCACATTTCAAATGTGAACTCTCTGGAAAAGAGATTACATTTTCAAAATGGTTTCATTACTCTGCCAATAGAAATATACTAAAAAATTATTTCCTCAGGATTGCTCTAAGACTAGGTATTACTTAATATAACCACAAATTATTAGAATTAACTTGCATATTATTGCAACGATTAAACTGCTATATGAGCATAACAGAGACAATTATCACCTTTCAACAGAATGAATTGATGATTTTGAAAAATCAGAAAACATATGCAGAGTCTGAAACTTAAAAGACATAAGCCTGAAAGAAGGCACAAAATATAATCAAATACAGACTGAGGAAAGGTATAAGGTTCAGAGTTAACTTTTACTTGGAACAAAAGACTAAACTAAACAAGAATTCTGAACTTCTTACTAATAAGAAAACCATTGTTCTAAGGATAAGCAACTACTAGATGACACAGGATTACTTTTAGTTGGTTGGCAGCAAGAAGACATTTATGAGTGTCAAAATAGTAATGAATATATTTGCAATATAGGAAAATATCAGTGATAAAGGATAGATTGTTTTTCTTAAAAAATCCAGTCTCTTAAGTCTACTCTAAGCAAATGAGTAGTGCATGCATACTGATAAAATATAAATAATGCTTTCTCCTATGTTGGGAAGTCATAAGAAATTGATTTTTATGAGGTTGTGTTCATGGTTCTTTCTCTGAGTTTCAACAGTTTCCTAACAAATGAGAAGGAAACCCTGGTATTTACAAGTCTTCTGATATCTCAAAAGAAAATACATTCCATGTTTTTATTATACAATGATTCAATTTTTTAAATATATTTTCACCAACTCAATATAAACCAAAGAAAATGAGTCCTTGGGTATCACCAATTTCAAACACCCAGTTTAATCTGTTCTTACCTAGTAAATTTAGAAAATAATTTCTTATTTTCATCTTCTCAATGCTTTTTACTTGCTGCATCCTATTCTCTGATCTGTGTTAACTGTTATTAGTGAGATGGAAAAAAAAACAAATCTGGTTACACCATAATCCTACTGGTTATATTTAAAAATTCTTGGGGCCGGAGCGATAGCCCAGCGGGTAGGGCATTTGCCTTACACACGGCAGGCCTGTGCCAGCCCAGGTTCGATCCTCGGCACCCCACGTGGTCCCCGAACACCGCCAGGAGTGGTTCCTGAGTGCAGAGCCAGGAGTAACCCCTGAGCATCGCCGGGTGTGACCCAAAAAGCAAAAAAAAAAAAAAAAAATTTAATCACTGTGTGAAAACATTAATCAGATTTGATATGTTCTAGACTAAATTCTGTTTCCCCTACAATTTTTATTTTGGTTGACGCCTAAAACTTGCTGTGACTGTATTTGGAGCAAGGGCTTTTATGCAGGTAATTATGGTTAAAGAAGGCCATAATGGTGGAGCCCTATCCTAAAGAGCTACTTTCCTTCTTAGAGGAAGACACAGTATATACAAGCAAGCTTGCATCCCATTGCTTCCTCTACTCTCTCCTTACTCCTTTTCCCTAACCTCCTTTCTCCCAATCCTGCATGAAAGGACTCCATCTACAAACCAGAAAGATGTCTCATCAGAACCTGCCTCTGATGGACTCTGGGTTTCTAGCCTCTCAAACCAAACAAATGACTGTTATTTAAGCCACTCACTCTGTGCTATTTTACTATGGAATCCCAAGCAGACCAATATATTATTATATCTATGGCTTTAGTATTCCTATTAAGCTTGAATCCACTGCTATACAAATTTAAATATTATATTTAGTGACTTATTTTGAATTAAATATGAATACAGAATATATGAATTCTATAAAACAAAACACCAACTTATGGAAGCTTAACCAATCATCAATTATGAGGATCAGTGTTTATTAATTAAATTCCCAGAAGCAACATCAAGCATCTTGAAGAAATAGTTCGGACCACAGTATATGAATAACTTTAACAATTCCAAATATAATTAGATGACAAAGCTATTAATCATGGTGCAAACACCATTCTATAAACCACACAGAAGAGAATCTTACAGATTACATAATAGGCTCATTTATTTAACTACATCAACAAGTATTGCTTAGAAATGGAGAATTTCTAAATAAGGATTTTAAAAAAAAAGAAAGAAACTTTATAGTTGACAGCATACAATTAGCTGGGAATATTCACATGGACCAATAAAACAATAAAAATTATCCTTTTTAATCTGAACCTTCTGCTGCAATTTAATGTAATACTTAAAAGTTACTAAGGATTGACTCAAGGCTAAAAACCCAAGAAAACACAAATCTGAATAAGAAATTATAACTGATAGTTAGCAATAATATTAGGACCTATAATTTTGCTACTTTTAACTACTATGGTTCCTTTGCCAAGATTCTAAATATAATTTTGAGAGGAAATGTTTATATAAAAAGCAAAGATTTTTTTTAAAAAAAACAGTAATTTTTTTTAAATGTGCTTGCCACCAAAACTGCAAAATTCGAATCCAAATCAACCTTGAAATGTAATTATAATTCTTTTAAGCATACTTTCAAACTTCTTTCCTAGTTATAAATATAAATATACAGAAACAGTTTCTGCATGATAATACATATTTAAAAATAGAAAACACTTTTCTACCAAAACTGACCAAAAAGAAACTGAAAATTAATTAAAAATAAATTTTAAACCCAAGTTAGATGAGCAGGCACATCTTATCCTTCCCCCAAAGTTACTCCGTACTCAAAATCCTTAGTTTGTGTTGACAAACTAGACTGAGAGTGTCTAAGGTCCCAGACTAGTCCACAAGGGAATTCACTGATCACTCTTGCACCCACTGGTCTACAATGAGCCATTCTGAAAATGTGGTCCCTGGTTCTCTCGCTCTAAAAAATTCCCTTCTTGTGACTGAGCTGACAAGATACTTACTTGGAGGACACAAGAACACCACGTTCCCAACCTGTAGAGTGATTGTCAAGAGAGCTCTTTCTTCCTATCACCATTTCTCTCTACTGACTGGCCCAGTGGATGTGCAGCCTCACCTTCAAAGCTACACTACGCTGAAGGTGAATATGTTCTATGCATGAAATTTACTATATATTTTTACATTTTTTTCTCAAGATACCTGAGTATCACATTTTGCTATCTACATTGGAAGAACAAAGTACAAGATGATTATTAACTTATAATTGTCAATAAGAATATACTGTCCTGATATTTTTCACATAATTACTGCTTTAAAAATTACCATTGACCAAAAATCATATTAATTAGTATAGAATTTATATATAGAATATACAACTAATGGAGAGCAACAATAGTACAGAGTTCAAAAGTGCAGGTTCAGTAGCTAATGAGCCTATATCTTTAAATAAAATTCAAAAAGTCCTTTTTCTCAGCTCTTCTTCAGTCTTTCCCTTAACAAAGAAATGAGGCCTAAAATGTAGGATCTGTAAATTCACTTCAGTTATAATAGTCCAAAAGCAATAAAGAAAAATAAATGTTTGCCGATACCTATAATAGGTTACACTAAAAACCGTCTCTCAGGATGATTTCAAATACGACAATGTAGAAAAATAAACAAATAACTTGCTTATCTAGGTATTGTTTAGATGTGAATCTTAAAGATAATAATTCTGTCCACATGAAACCAACATTTAGAAATTTATGTATTTTTTCATTGCTTTATTTTGAGGTTACACACCGCATCACTGTATCACTGTCTTCCCGTTCATCATCGATTTGCTCGAGCGGGCCCCAGTAACATCTCCATATGTCCTGTCTCATGCTAGTAGAGCCCAAGGCATCTGCTTGCTCCAGGAACATAAAGAGCCTCAATCCATTCGGAATGAGGTCTATAATTGTTACTGGTATTTGGCATATATATCAAATACAACACGGGTAGCTTGCCAGGTTCTGCCGTGCAGGTAGCATACTCTTGTAGGCATCTCTAAGTCCAGCATTTATTGATGAACCGCGGGGCTGCTTGTGCTGATAGGCTGGTCTGCTGGGTGGAGGTCTGACGAGAGAGAAGTCCGGATGTGGAAAATGGAGGCCCTCGTGGAGTGGGGGGGGTCGTCTGGCTTGTTGCGAGATTTGCAGACATGGGGCAGAGCTGCTACTGGCTCTCCCCTGTGACCAGCCGCTCACGAGGCGCCGGGGAGGGATGGTGGGTTCTAGCCCTGGCCCGCCACCCCAGCAGAGCCTCACAACACACCACATATTCAGTGCTTATTCCTTGTTTGATGCAGAGATCACTGCTGACCGTGTGAGAGGGACAATATGAGATACTAAGGACCAAGCCAGGGCTGATCACATACAAGGCAAGCACCCAAACCCCTGCACCACCTCTCTAGCCCAAGAAATTCATTTTGTTTGTTTGTTTTAGGCCACACATAGCAGTGCTGAGGGTTACTCATGGCTCTGCAATTAGGAATCACTCCTGGCGGCCTCAAAAGGATGCAAAGATTCAAACCCTGGTAGTTCACATGCAAGGTAAGCACCCTAACTGAGCTACTGTCTCCAGCCTATATTTTTTTTAAATCTTAAATTGATATCTATTTTAGGGTGATATTTAAGCTGAATAGGAAAATACAGTAAACTATATTTGGGTAATTCTTTAAAAGATTAAATGTATATTTAGCATTTAACCCTGTTAGGGTTAACATCTAACATTGAACCCTAAATGTTACATCTAACATTTAACCCTAAATTTAGGGTTAACATCTAACCCTAACCCTAAATCCATACACTAAAAATACAGATATACATATATGTATATACGCACACATTATACATACATTGTCTCAGCATGGCAGGAGAACAGCCAGCCCTCTGGAGAATATGGGTAGAAGCCCAAGTTCAAACAGAGACAGAAAACTCAATCAGTACAACCCAGCACATTAAATCCTTCAAGAATGACCTTAGCAAGCCCGGCTCGCGCCGAGCCCAGCTGACGATGGGATCCCAAGGAGGGCAGATGGGTTTTGGGTGTTGGCCCATCGCCTCTGGGGGTCCCGGAAGCAGCCCGATGAAACTTCGCCCATCACACTAGCCACCATCTTCGCTGTCCGGACGCTGAGAAACTGCCTCACGACCAGATCAGCGGAGCGAGACCGGTTCGGGCCGGGTGGGCGGCTCCCGGAGGCGGGAGTCGCTGGGGGTTCGCGGGGTGGAGTCGGGGTTCGGCCACTCCCCCCCTCCATTTTGTCGGGCCTGGTGGACCCGCCCAGGAGCTGCCCGGGGAACCAGTATGCAGAGCTTCGCAGGCGGCTGGGGAGACTGGAGCCCGGCTCGCGCTGGGCCCGGCTGGCGATGGGATCCCGGGGAGGGCAGATGGGTTTTGGGTGTTGGCCCGTCGCCTCTGGGGTCCCGGAGGCGGCCGGATGGGGCTCACCCATCGCACTGGCCACCGTCTTCGCTGTCCGGACGCTGGGGGGCTGCCTCGCGCCAGATCGACAGAGCGGGGGCCGGTTTGAGCCCAGATTGCGCGGCCGCTAGCGGCGCGCGGTCCACTGAAGTGGTGGGGCGGTGGTGTCTTTTTGGTGCACTGTATTCCACGGGGGAGGCGGGGGGGTTGTCGGGGAAGGAGATGTGGGGACGAGGGAAGTGGCGTGCAGGGTCTGCCGGGTGGTTGGGGTGCGGGAGGGGGGGGGGAGGTGGGGACGTTGGTGGTGGTGGATGGGTTTGGGTGGGGGGGATGGGTGTTGGGCAGCTGTGGATCCGGGGGCTCTGCATGGGCATCTTTCAGTTGTATGTCTGGAGTGGTGTGATGATGTTTGGGGGGAAAATAGTAAAGTTAAAAAAAAAAAATTAAAAAAAAAAAGAATGACCTTAGCTACATCTACTCAATGGAATACTATGCAGCAGTCAGAAAAAATGAAGACATGAAATTTACCTGCACATGGATGGACATGGAGACTATCATGCTGACTAAAATTAGTCAGAAGGAAAAGGACAGATATAAAATGACTGCATTCATTAGTGGGATATAAATATATACCAGTGTTCTACTAATTGTGGGAAATGGTAACACCAGACTAGAACTAAGCATCGATGCACACAAAGGGATTTACACGATAATCCCTAAACATATGTAGGACAATACACAATGTGTAAGAGAAGGGTATGTGTGTGTGTGAGAGAGAGAGAGACAGAGTCAGAGAGAGACAGAGACAGAGACAGAGACAAAGACAGAGACAGAGACAGAAGAAAAGGAAAAGTCCCTGCTATAGAGGCAGGCTGGGGAAGGGGGAAGAGAATTTGGGGACATTGGTGGTGGGAATAGGTCACTGGTGGAGGGATGGGGGCTGGAACAATGTATGACTGAAACCCAATCAGGAACATTTTTGCAATATTATATCTCACATGGTCTAAAAAAAATTTTTTTTAAAAGAATGACCTTAGCGACACAATTGTGAGGATGATTAATGAGCTCAACAAAACGATGACACAGTTTGGCAGCAAAACACAAGAAATTACAAGGGCCAAAATGCGAAAACTACAACCTGAAATGACTTAAATGACAAAATTCAAATTACAGTAAGTAAAGTAAGTGATATATAGAGAGTTTAGTATATATAATATGTATATAATATATATTAATCTCAGTAGAAGATAAAAATAATAAATAACCAAGTTGAAGAAATCATAGGTAAGAATTTCCTAGGGTTGTGGAACATAGGCAACTGATATGAAAGAGGGAGTCCCTGAAAACAATGAACTCAAGTAAAAAAAAAACTTTAAGTCACATTGTATTCAAAATGAGAAATACCAAAGGAGACAGAACATTGTAAGCAGAAAGATCAAATGAGGAACTTACCTGCAAAAGCATATGAGCCTCAAAGTAGCTCTATGACATGCTTTTTTTATATTTTATAAACCTATAAACCCTCAAATTTTTATTATCTTCACTCACTAAATTTTACATTTGTAGATTTTGCCTATTTCATGCAAATTTAATAGTGGATCAGCACAGAATTATTCCTAACATTATTTTGTAAATGTATGTACCTGTTAAAAATATTTGTTGATAAATGGTGAATTGTTGATAAATGGTGATAAGTGGTGAATTGTTGAATCAATTCACCACTGATTTACAATTTTGTAAAATTTCAGACTAGCTCTATTCACTTTTATGCATAGGGGTCACCATCTCCACAGTGGGGGAGGAGAGGGAGGGGAGAGGGAAAGAGAGAGAGAGAGAGAGAGAGAGAGAGAGAGAGAGAGAGAGAGAAGAAACATGGTAAATGAACAAAAGGTGGTAAAAGTAATCACAACTGAAGATTTTGTCATAGAATTCAGCTTAGATGAAGGAATCCTTGGGATACTGGTGAAGGGAATCAGGCTCTCTAGTGGTGGCTGAGGTGTTGGAATAATGCGAGCATGGAAAGCATATAACTGGTTTTTAAATCCCAGCACCTCAATTAAAAAAATGTGTGTATACACAACACACAACACACTCATATGTATATAGTCAAGGGAATAGGACAAATAATACAGCACATTGTACACTGCATTTTTCACATGTAAACATATTGATTTCAATTATTGAATTGTAAAAATTACTAAATCTTATAGCATTTATTAACAATATTGTTCTGAGTGCTAAAAATCAAATAAGGAATAGAACAGTTATAGACTGTCCTTCAAATGCTTACAGATTAGAGGAAGCGAAGAGGAAACTTAAATTTCAATAACGGCCAAGAAGAAAAGTATATAACTTTATAATCAAAACATCATAAAATTAGCTTTGTTAAGGCTAGAGAGATAATGCAAGAGGCATGGCACTTGTCTAGCACAGAGCAAACCCCAGTTCAATCTCAAGCTTTACACAGAACCAGGAAGAACGTTAAACCACTTCTAGTGGCCCAACAAACCGACGCCACCCACACCCACAAAATAGCTATAAAAACAAATACACATTTTCATCCTTTATTTTATTTTTTGGGTCACACCTGGCAATGCTCAGGGTTTACTCCTGGCTCTGCACTCAAGAATTACTCACTCCTGGCAGTGCTTGGAGGAACCATATGGGACAGAAGAGATCAAACGCGGTTGATTGTATGCAAGGCTAAAGCTTACCCTCTGTGCTATCACTCCAGCCCCCACACATTTTCATCTTTAAGAAATGTTTAAGTCCAGAGAACTAGCTCCAAGGATTATAGTGCATGCCTTGCATGCAAAAGGTCCAGGGTTTGATACCCAGTCCCACATGTGTTCCCAGTAATCACATACAGAAGGAACACACTGCTTTGGGCTGAGAGTAGTTCACAAAAAAAAAAAAAAAAGGAAAAAAAAGGAAGAAATAGTACTAGATCCTCAGGCTTAAATGTTTTTTACATCACAAAAACCAATTTTTTTTTTTAATTATTTTTTTGGGGGGGGCCGAGAAAAAATTATATTTTTTTCTCTCACACTCTGGGGGGAGGAGGGGGGGGGGGGGGGGAAGGAAAAAAAAAAAAAAAAAAAAAAAAAATTATTATGATGATGAAATAAAAAATATATTTTTATTTTATTTAATTTATAAAAAACAAAAAAAACCACACGCTCCCCGCGTGGCGGGGGGGGGGGGGAAACAAAAACAAAAAAAAAAACTTTAAATGTGTTATGCAAACAAAAGAAGACTCTAGCTCTTGCTCTGTACTGCAGAGGAGCTGAATCCGGATATTCTTAATTTGCTATAATCAAATGTTTAGTTCAGATCTGGAACCAGCACTGGCACTTGTTACTATTGTCATTTCATTTGGAGAATGACTGCCTGCTCCAGTGTTGATAATTTATTCCTGCCTTCTTGCTGTAAATGACTTCTGTTAGTTCCCATTTCTTCAATCCATTGGAACCTCAACTTTGATCCATGCCTTTGACCTAGCTTCTCACTGAGGCTTCCTACTCAAACTGAACTTGATAGATAATGACGCCTGTGATGGAAACTCTTCCAAAATTTTTGCTAGCTTGCTTATTTAAGACACTGTATACCTCTCTATTATAAAACCAACGTTTGACTTTCAAACCTCTAGATTTCTTCATTATCCTCTGATGTAACAATATCAACTGCATATTGTTACAAAACTGTTATTACAGTCATATGTTCTTCTCAATCCCTGAGAACTGATTCAGGGTTCATCCCACCTTACCCAGATAACTAAGCTTCACCCCAGTCTCTGAAATGGTCTTCGCCTCCAATCTACATGGACACTACAGTCAGAGTAATCTCTCGTGTACTACCATATCATTCTAGGGATATCACTCGAGGTATATATTCACACCTCAAGTATGATCATATCATTCTGCTGTTCATACTTTCTTTTTTAGTTCTCCACTCAATAGAGTTCAATCTAAACTTATGAAAGAGCAGGCAATGCTCTTCTGGTGCACTAAATCCCTACGTCTACAGTCACACCCTTGCCATTCTCTTTCTCACACTTTCACACAGAGGTATGTCAAATCACTCGGGTGCGTTTCACTGCACTATAATGCTGCTTCACTTACCATTCCTACAACTGTTAATGCAAAATACATGCTCTTTCCTCTAACAGGTCTATCTTCGTGGTCCATCTCTAGCACCAAGCTTCAGAGTAGCTTCTGCAACTTTATCATAGCTCCTTTATATAATACTGAAATCATTTACTAAATGTCAGCTTTTATAAAGAAAAACGTCTTCCTTAAGAGGAAGGGTCATGTCTTAATTCATGTTTATGTCCACAGCATGTAATGTAATATCAAAGACATGGTCATTACTCCATAAATTGTCTATTGACTCAAAAAATTTGATCTGTACATGCAATGTCCTAAAACAAAAACAAATCCATAATATGTAACAAGTCCTTGTCTAGCATGCCTTTAACAACCATCTCAACCCTATTCCTCCCTGAAGTGTTATTCTTACCATTTGTTGATTATTATATGAAAGCTTGGTTCAATTCTTGGTTGGACTTCATGTTCATAATATACCACCATTTGCCAACAAAGAAAAAGTAACACAATGCCCAAACCCATCCCCCTAGTTTCTATAGGAATGATAGTAACAGAAGAAATTCATTTGGCAGATTTATGAAAACAATTACCAAATGCCCTCAGAGGTCCTTCTAATAACGCAAGATGTCAGCATGGACTAACTGAATGCAATTGTACTTTCCATATAGTTTTGTCCTTTGATTTCAGATCTTATCTTCAATACTTATAGAGCTGTCCTACAATAGTTCACAGGAATTACAATATGGTAGCCCATCAATAACCTAAGCCATCTTTCTCGTAAATAGATCCAATCCCTCCTTCATCAACTGGTTGGCATGGCATTGCTTATCATGACCCTTTTACACTGTAGAAGAACAGTTGTCTCATCCAGTATTACAACTCGTCTGATCAGAAGTTCAATTCCATTAAATGATAAGGGAAAACTACTCACTGGCTCCCCAAATTAAAGAGCTATGATTAAGAGTCATCTCTGACTCTCATAATTTAACTGAACTACAGCAGTGAAAGTTTTCTGTTCAACAATGATAAAGATTGTAACTTGAAAAAAAAATTCCAAGAACATTTTTCTTGCTACTATTTTGAAGTAAAGAGAATGCTTTATTAATACATCCCCAAATCCTGTATGTATATTCTATACTTAGTATGAAGTGATAGGGTCAAATGGAAATATTACTGGCACCTGCTTGAGCAAATCGACGAATAACAGGATGTCAAGTGATCAAGTATGAAGATAGCAAAAATACAAAATTACATTTGGCTCAATTAAAAAAATATACTTCACATACTTAGAAGAAAAAAATTTTATAGGGTCACACATATTTCTAATTTAATCACAATACTGTTGATTTTTATTAACATATTTTAGAGGTTTCTTAAGCTCAAACAGGTCTTTCCACCATATCCCAGCTTTACCGACTCATTAACCTTAAGGCTTCATCTCTATTCACTTAAGTAGATTCATCAGCATGTCTTGATTGTACAGGCAGTCAACGAGAGAATTTCTATGCCATGTGTATGGTTAAATTTAAATATGGCATTTTTCCAGAAGTTTTCTGTGACACGCTGACAGCTTCATAACCTCCACACTACCTAGTAAAATACCAAGCTTTGTTCTTGTTCTACTTTCCTTTGTCAAGGTTTACATATTTCCATAACACGGCATAATATAAGGATTTTAAATTTTTGTCTACCTCCCCTTCCCCCTGTTAGACTTTCAAGATTTGCTACCACTTCCATTCCCATTGTCCTTACATGAGAAAAAGTACACAATCAATCAATTTTGCTGCGGGGCTGGAGAGACAGCACAGCAGATAAAGCTGTACTTACCTTGCATGCAGCTCACACAGTTTTGATTCCCAGTAATTCCCAGCCCACACAGGTCACCCCAAGCCTCTGTGTGTGGCCCCAAAAATCAAAAACAAAAAAATTAAAATAAATACAAAAGAGTTAGCTTGTTTTTATGACTATGTACTTGCTTTGTGTACATGCTTTGTGTACTTGCTGGTGAACTTGCTTTGTGTACTTGCTTGTCTCTATGTTCTTCGCTTGCTTTTTCCTCTATGGAGAAGCCTGTGTTCTCTCTTGAACATATATTTTCTCTTTCTCTCCCTCACGTCTTTCTTAGTAAGTTTCAACCAAAACTCTCTTGCCTCAAAAAAATGTGCATAAAAAGTGAAGACTTTGGAAAGCAACACATGCAATAGTAAAGATTTTTAATTTTGAGCATGTAATCCTTTTTTCCAATCCTTATAAGGCACTAGAAAGTCACAAACGCTCTCTAGTACCTCACTTTTATCATTCTTTTCATAACAACACTGCACACACAAAAATTTCATTGTTCTTTCTTACAGTGAAATACTAAGCTGGACATAATTAATTTACAGAAAATTTGGTTTCTTATAAAATTTAAATAGGATGAAATATTTTCTCTTTTATTTTAAAGTGAATAAAATAAACTAGCACAAAAAGGACTGCACAAACCCACAATGTGTGGGAGAAGGAGGGAGAGAGAGAGGGAGAGGAGAGGAGATAAAGAACCTGCCATTTAGGCGGGATGTGGGAGGGGGAGGGAATTGGGGACATGGGTGGTGGCTGAGGGGCACTGGTGGAGGGCGGGGTGCTGGAACACTGTGTGACTGAAACCCCAAGCGTGAACAACGTTGTAATTGTATATCTCACGGTGGTATAATAAAATGTTAAATACACTTTAAAAAAAAAAAGGACTGCACATGCTTAAATACTGATACTACAATCACAAAAAATCTATCCGTTTTGTGGTCTTAACATATTTTAAGTAATAAATTTTCAAGCTAATCTAATATGTAAAGAAAATTAATCTCACAATGTAAACATGCTTTTACCGAAATTTTCAAACTCTGGCTGGAGTGACAGCACGGAAGGTAAGGCATTTGCTTTGCATGAGGTCGACCCAGGTTTTATCCCCAGCAACCATACAGCCCCCTGAGCCCAGAACTAGAACTAAGCCATGAGCACTGAGAGCTATGTCCAAAAAACAAAATATAGAAGTTTAGTTTCAGCTACCCTGTATACTTTCATAAACAATGTCTTTCTGTATACTTCCATAAACAATGTCTATCACAAGATTGATCTTTCTGACAATCTAGCATCAATACTTCAACAGTTGTACCTCCCTGCATTCTCTCATTTTATAGTTCTATTATCTAACAAATTTTTAAATACAGAGGTTCCCAAACATATTTGCCCTAATACCACCCTAGGTATTAGGTGGTAATAGATAACACCACTGGTTACCAATCACAACATCCTTCTAGCATCCAAAGGAATGGGAAAGGAAGGGAGAAAATATCACCTATTCCATAAAACACTATAACAAAACTGGAAACTTAAGTATGCGATAATAATACCTTTTTCAGGAATAAAAAGGTACAATTTCATTAATTTCATATGTTTAGTCATATAACCAAAACAAATTACATGGATAACAATATCTTGAAGATTATAAAAATGCCAGTTCAAGGATTCAAAGACTGATTACCTTGCTTTCTGCTAGCCAGCGATGTGGGTCATAATTAATATCAGGACTAGATGAAATAACCTACAAAACAAAAAAGAAGAGCTTATTAAAAGATTTTCACTAAAACGTGTTTATAAAAATAAAATTCATCATCATAAAAATTCCAAGGTGAAGTCACTTGATCACGTGGTCACTTGACATCCCGTCAATCATCGATTTGCCCGAGCAGGCGCCAGTAACATTTCCATTGGACCCTATCACGTGCCAATGTAGCCCAATGGCATCTGGTTGATTCAGGAATATGAAGAGCCTCAAACCGTTCAGGATCTTGGCGAAGAAGTCTGACCATCTTGTAGGAAGGCAGCCACATGATCTTTTGACATCCGTGGGATCCAGTCGGTAATCGCTCTAGTCCAGCGGTTGTCTCCAAATCGCATTACATGCCCAGTCCATCTGATTTTCGATGCAAGATGAAGTACTTAATCTTTTTGTTTTGTTTTTGGGATCTACCCAGCAGTACTCAGTACTACTCCCATCTCAGTGCTCAAAGTCAGTCCTAGGGGTGCTCAGTGAACCATGTATTGTGGGCACAGAAACTGGGCCTCCTGCAGGTGAGCCATGCTTTCAGCATGTTGAGCCTTCTCTCACTGGGCTCAAGTTCCCAAACTTAAAGAGGTAATAAAAAACAAACAAACAAACAAAACCCAGGTCATTTCAAATGCATTTCACTCAATCAATTCTAAGCTTCTTTTTCCTCACAGCCAAGGTGAGGTGATCACTGGTAGGCAGGCACACACATGCAGTCAGAACAGGCATTATACTCCAGTGCGCAAGTTCTACCTCCGGTTCCTCACTCTCTGGGTATTAAGGAGCATATAATTATCCCAGATGTTGTCTAAATGTTACGGATGGCTTGAATGCATACATGCCTTCAGATAGGTTGTGTTGTCTTATACTGCTTTGCTTAAGTTTTTTTTCAGGTTTCGGTTGCCTCCACCCGCTTTGCTCTCCTGTGGCAGGAAGATTCTCCAAGAGTATATGCTGTCTAGCATATAAACATTTTCAACTTTGACCCCCTCCTAATACCCTGTTTATTTACTCTGAGTACTGAGTCATTATCTATATGCTGTCAATAATTGTCCACTTAGGGTTAAATGCTTTGTCTTGAAAATGGAGCATCATTGAGCTTTATATTCCAATAGTAATTTGATTTTGAGCTCGGAATTCACCAGAGGCGTGTCCTGGGACTCCTAAAGAGTTAGTGTATGTACAAAAGATCCAAGTAATGTTCTTTGCCCAGCTGTCACCTTCATTTGGTTTGGGTATTTGCTGAAATGCTCCGGTGAATGAAATGACCAACTGAATAAAGACACAGGTTCCAACTGGATGAGGGTGCATTCCATAGATTCTTCCCATAATACCACAAGACATCAACCTCCCACCTGTCTGGAGATGGATAAGGGGGTGGTTCATGGGTTTGTGACTGCCTTTTCCCCCACACTGGGGAGATCAGACCCCAGTACAACTCCCTCCTTCTCCAAATATTTATTTTAAAGTCCAATTCTCTAAGTATCTACCTGTCTATAATGACAATGAACACTGACTTAAATATAAAGGCATGGGAAAAATCAACTTTCCATTGTTATTGATGCTAGAATCTCTAGGGGTTGATTTTGCAGAGTTCTGTGTGGAGACCAATTAAACCAATTTTCTTCATTTTTGTCTCTTTCTTTTCTTCAGCCTTGTTCCACATAATGCATTTCACAGTGGTTGCAAAGTAATTAAACAGAAACTTAATTCTTTGTCTCATTTACTCATCTTCAATTTTATCCTATATAGAGTATTTTTGTCTCATCAATGTCTGTGTAGTACCAGCAGAAACTAATTACTTGACTTTGTGTAAATACTGCTTTTTATTTAATGCTAGCAACAAAATTCTAGGATAAATAGCCTGCCTATTCAATCTACTCTAATTTCTGTCAAACCAACTCTTTACAAAATTCTTTGCTGAGTCTGCCTTATTATTGAAGTAATGCTTCACTCAAATCTTATTATTGACTTTGTATTTACAAATACAATTTTTTCTCAATTCTTGTGTTGGAACTTAAATAATTTTTTCAAAAGTTTTTTTTAAAAAACATGTGGTATATGCAATCCCCTCTGCAGAAAATCTCTATTTCTATTTTCAAAACCTTCCTGATATGTGAGCATAGAAAACCCCTAAGAAAATGTACTAGAAAAGTCATTTAAACATCACCTGAACACATAATGAACACTAATCAAATGCCATATACAAGAGTATTGTAATCTTAATGTCCAACATTTTTCTCATCCCCTCTTCTACCTACCTAAATCTTACTGAGTTTGTGATCCTTCATGCACTGACAATTTTCCTAATCATCTTAGTTCATAGCATTTTCTTCTATTCCTCTATGCTTGTGAAATTATTAGTAAACATATACTTGCTACTAGGTTCTTATTTTTTCATATCTATGCACTAACCTCGATTAGTTTTTCTAGTCACTAAGTTAGAGTTCATGACTAAATGCCAAAATAATTTGAAATAAACACAGTAATGCTCTTATTTTGAGCTCTTATAAGATTATATATAGGTTAATGCTTAAGAAAACAGTTCTGTCTACTTACCTAGTGGTAGAACAATTTATATAAATTATTGGTTATTATTAATAAGTGACAAATGACCAAAAATGGTCGAGGCATAAATTAAATGTTAGCAGCGTCTATCACACAGGGCAACATTATAACAATTCAACATATCAAGATCATCATCAACAGACTTTCAAGCTTTTTTGTGACAAGAGTATGATAGCAGGAATTTCTCATAAAGACAGAAAAGACAGGGAAATATTTATGCTTTACCAAATAAGCATTATATAGCAATAGCAGTCAACATTAGTTGAGTATGCAACACTCGTATAAGCTATTTCTTTTTGCAAACACAGTTTCAATCTCATCTTACTCATTCTTCATAAGTCAAAATAAAAAAGACACAAATTCTTAGAGAAGATAAAGATATATGACCCATTCAAGGTAGTAAGTAATTTGAAGATATATCAATTTGAACCTACATTTGTCTTGAGCAAAAAATCTATTTTCTTTGTATTCTACAACTGAAAGAAAACTAGGAGTAAGTATTATGGATAAAGTTCTAAAGTTTACCTAAGATGGTCTTGGAAATGTTTTAATTCTGAGGGTTGTTTTTTTTTTTTTGTCTTTTTGGGTCACACCCAGCAATGCTCTGTGGTTACTCCTGGCTCTGCATCAAGAGTTACTCCTGGTTGTACTTAGTGAACCATATGTGATGCTGGGAATGGAACTTGGGTTGGCTGCATACAAGGCAAATTCCCTCCCTTCTATACTATGACTCTGGCTCAAATTCTGAACCTTCTAATCATTTCACAATGAAGGGAGCTTATAGTATGTCTATCTTTATGCTTATAAGCACTATGTACATTTGGTGAAATTGAATTAAGCAAAAAATATAGTGGCTAGAAAAAGAATATTAGTATTTCCAAGGATTCTCTCAGGATTACTTATTCTCTACCAATTATTTATGAAAATCCTTAGCACAATCGTTCTCAACATAAAATGGTTAAAATTTCATCAATAATATTCCAAAAATCAACAAATGATCAGGAACAATAGAAATTACACATTGACCACTCTCCATATATCTCTAAATTATAGAACAAAAAAAATTTATTTTAACAGTCAGGAGAATTTTGGTTTCTAAAGTTAGAGTATGTTATATTCTTGAATAGTTTTGAGAATTTAATAGGAATGAAAAATAGAAGTTAATAATAGAAAGATATTAAAATTATTACAATGCATTCTTTAAAAATTTAAGACTCTCAGTTTTTTAGATTCACTTTCTAATTGTCCTAATTTAATTAGAATGAATGTCTATCTCATGAGGAGAGCTATTAAAACCCACTAACATACTAAATCGCTTTCTACAAGCCAAAGGAATATATAGACTTTTTAGAATATGTTTGAAAGATACCTTGTGCCTCAAAAATATATTTAAGCAGCCTGCTATCTATACCTTGTGTTTTAGCCTATAATTGTTTGTAAGTTTCATCTTATATTATACAAATGTTTCCATTTTTATATTTCTACCTAATTAAGAAAGTCATCCAGATAAATATTTAAAAACAGCATAAATAAAATATTATCTCCACCCAGCAGACAAGCCTATCACAACCCGGCTCATCAAGATCCACCCTGCATCAGTCTTTTTTTAAATCCGCCTCTGGTATGCAGATCCAGAGACTCACAAACATGGGGCAGAGCTGCTACTGACTCTCCCTGCGCCCAGCCGCTCACAAGGTGCCCAGGAGGGATGGCGGGTTCTAGCCCTGGCGCTCCACCCCAGCACAGCCTTGCCAGACGACCCCCCCACTCCATGAGGGCCTCCACTTTCCACATCGGACTTCTCTCTCGTCAGAACTCCACCCAGCAGACCAGCCTATCACAGCCTGGCTCGCACGGCCACATAGTTCATCAATAAATGCTGGATTTAGAGATGACTACAAGAGTATGCTACCCGCACGGCAGAGCCTGGCAAGCTACCCGTGTTGTATTTGATATGCCAAATACCAGTAACAATTATAGACCTCATTCCCATGACCTGATGGAATGGTTTGAGGCTCTTTATGTTCCTGGAACAAGCAGGTACCCTTGGGCTCTACTAGCATGAGACAGGACATATGGAGATGTACTGGTGCCCGCTCGAGCCAATCGATGATGAACGGGAAGACAGTGATAAATATTACATTTATATTATGCTTTCTTTAGGTAAAATTAGTATTTTAGATTAGACTGTATTTGGATAAATTTAAACAAGCACAATCTTAATTTTAATTTGCATTAAAAATACAATAAACCAGAATTAAAGACCTATAAAAAGTATTAAAGAGTTAATTTTCTCCCCTGAAGTCAATTACATCTCATATTTGGCACATAGCCCTTTCATTTTGATATATGAGCTTTAACAAAAGTTGAATACAGAGACACCTGTTAAAAAAATTTCCATGATTCTACCAAATTATGTCTCTTGAAATACTGCCATAAAGTCTAAGCCCAAGGAACCTTCTACGAGAAGAGCCGAATTATAGTTTTATTTTCTTTAATGCAGCATTAAGAAAGAGGAAACAGGGCCAAGAGGGGTGTAGCTGAACAAACAGGCACTTGCCTTGCAAGTGAGAGGCTATTCCTGGAACTGCAGAGAAAAAAGAAAAAATAATAAACACAAGGGAGAAAACAGATAAAGATGGCATAGCAGAGAAGGAAAAATGAAAGGAAGATAGAATGCAGCTTTGTGGGAGAGCACTTGCTTTACAAAGGTGTCAATTCCTGAGTTCAATCCCCAGCACTAATAAGAAAAAAAAGAGAAGGTATTATAAGAGAGATTATTTTCTTGCTTTCTTCTTGTTTACTGTTGGTTATGCACAACAATATGCCTGGGCTACTCTCAGAGAGGTGCTGAGGGGGATGGGTGTTGTCCCACCCAGAACTGAACCAGGGTTCCTGCAGCAAATAATCCCCTCACCTAAGAAGATACTTTTTTTTAGCAGCAGAAAGACGAATGACAAAAAGAAACAGCTGAAAAATTATAAAACAAACAAGCAAAAACAAACAAACAAAAAAAAAACCAAGCACTACGAACAAAAAAGGTGGTAACTAAACTATGTCATTGTTAGACCATATTAAAGCAAAACAATGTCTGACCATCTTATAGGTGGGCGCATCATGATCTTTTTGACATCTCGTGGGATCCAGTCGGTAACGGTTCTAGTCCAGTGGTTGTCTCCTAGTCGCATTACATGTCCAGCCCATTTTAATTTCGATGCCTTGGCAAATGAGACAGCGTCACTGACTCTGTATTGTCGACTGAGGTTGTAACTCCGATTCCTTCTCTCACTTGAGTGAGGCATGATATTCCAAGCAAAGCTCTTTCGATTCCTCTTTGGGAGACCTGAATAGCATTCTCATCCTGCTTTCATAGGGCCTAGGTCTCTGAGGTGTATGTTAATGCAGGGAGATCAGTAGAGTCAAAGAGATGTGCCCAGAGCCGGAGGTTCTTTGTCCTTATAGCTATTTCTTTGATGCTCTTGAAGGCATCCCATGCCGCTCTCTTCCTCCTGTGCAGCTCAGGTGCTAGGTCTTTCATCATGTTGAGTTCTCGACCTAGATACACATAACTGCTGCATTCAAAGATGTTTGTTCTGTTGGAGTGAATGGGGCCTCTGGAACTAGTTCATTTTTCATGAACATTGTTTTGTTAAAATTTAGCTGTAGACCTACATTTCCACATTTATGGTCAAAGTCAGCCAGCATTTGTGCTGCTTGGCTAATGTTTGGTGTTATTAGAATTATGTCATCAGAGGAACAGAGGAGATGTACTTGACAACCATCGATTTTCACTCCCATTGCTTCCTATTCTAAATGTCGCATGAGCAGAAGCCAGGACAGCATTCGCAACATCTGCCTGTCCTTTGCCAACTATAAGACCAATATGACTACCCTCCAGGTCCTGATGGATTGATCACATCTTCCAGAAAGGCAATGGGGAAGAGTATCCATGACTTCTACTCAGATCTGTTTGATAGCCATGTCCACCTGCCCACATACCAAATTCCGCAGGATGGATATGTCGTTCCCAACATTCTCCCTTCTGAAATCCGACATGCCATTTCATTGGTAAAGAAGCAAACAGCACCTGGCCCAGACAGAGTCAGACCCGAACACCTGAAGAATCTGCCATCAGTACTCATCAATACACTGGCTCGGCTCTTCACATGCTACCTGTCAGAATGCAAGGTGCCCTCCCAATGGAAAACCAGCAGGTCAGTTCTACTGTTCAAGAATGGAGACATCCACAACATTGGCAACTATCACCCCATCTGCCTGTTGTCCTTCATCTACAAGCTGTTCACTCAAGTCATCCTAAACAGGATTGGCAGAACATTTGATAAAGAACAACCATGTGAGCATGGTTTCGAAAAGGATTCAGCACAATCGAACATATCCACATGGTAACCAAGCTCATTGAGGTTTGTAGGGTGTTCAAGATGCCACTCTATCTCACATTCATTGATTTAAAGAAAGCCTTTGATTCTGTTGAGACTGAAGCGGTCATCAAAACCCTAGCCAGAGTGTTCAAACTCAATACATCAAGTTCCCCTGTGAGTTGTATTACAGATTCGCCACCAGGATCTCACCATTCTACTAGGAAGTGATCATTGATGTAAAAAGAGGGGGTTTTACAGGGTGATAACATTTCACCAAAACTATTCAGCACCCCTTCAAGCACCTATATAGGTTTTAAAAATTTAGAAGACCTTACACATGGGTACAATTTGGAGACTTTGTGAATTTAGACAAGAATTCAGACAATATACATAACTGATTATAGATTATAATTTAGACTTGATATAGATTATAGACTAAACTGCAGACTACAGAAATATAGGAAATACTACAATAAAACAAGCCATAATTTTTTTTCAGTTAAGTTACTAGACAGTTGGTGGCTGTGAAAGGTTGGAATGATTATGGCAATTTCCTAAGACTAGAACGGACTTTACTGGATTAACTGACTTCTCCTTTCATAAAGGATTTCTCTGTAGCATCTGCAATATTTACAGCATCTTCACTCAGAGTAATAAAGTTTTTTTTTCTCATTCAGAAGCAACTCCACATCTGTTAAAGCTTTATCATGACATTACAGCAATTTGGTCTCATTTCAAGATACTCCTTACAATTGTAATTATCTTGCTAGCTCTCCACATATGTTTGCAGTTATCTCCTCCTCTAGTCTAGATCTTCTCTCAAACCTGTTCGTGTTGACATTTTGACCTCTTCTCATGAATCTTCAATTTCTTTAATGAATGCAGTGTTATTCATTCCAAAAAGTGTTCAACTGAGTTTGCCCAGACACATCAGAGCCATCACCATATATGGACATCTTATAAAATGCGTTTCTTTAAAATAAAATAAGACTTGGTACTAAAAAATGATACCTTGGTCCATGAATAGAGAACAGATGCTGTGTTAGCAAGCAGAAAAGTAATTATGGGCCAGGGGAGACCTATATGGGGTAAGGTACTAGCCTTCCTATGTAGCCAAACCCCCAGTTGTATCCTCTGCACTATACATGGTTTTCAAACACTACCAGAAGAGACCTCTGAGCACAGAGTCAATAGTAAGCTTTGACATCACCACTGGGCATGGTCAATGCTACCTCCAACACCCCCTGAACCCCAGGAAGTACACACACACACACACACACACACATTATTTCCACTAGAGCTCTTGGATGCCATGTGTACTGTCAATAAGCAGTACTATTTTGAAAGGCATCATTTATTTCTGAATATACCTCCAGACTAGGTTTGAATATTTATTGAAGCATGCTCCAGGGGCTTAAGATTTAATCCAGGAGGTAAGGCACTGGTCTCCCATGTAGCTCCAGTTGCTGAGGTCTTGGTTCAATCCCAAGCACCAAACATTATCTCCTGAGCATGGCCAGGGGTCACTTTTGAGCAAAGTGCCAGGAACTATTCTTGAGTGAGACTGAGTGTAGTGGGAAAAGTAATTTCAAAGTCCTAAAAAAGACTTTAAATAAAGGTGCTGTCATTCAGGCATTGTTGTTCCATTTAAAGCACAGAGAGTTAGATGCTGCTTCACTATGAAGAGAACTAGGATTTTTCAGAATATAAATGAGCACTGGTTCAACTTCAAGTCAGCAATGTTGACTTAGATCTTATAAGAGCATCAACTTGTCCTCCGATGCTTTGAAGCCAACACTGACTTCTCTACAGCAAATAAAAATGCCAGTTAGCACCTTCCAACAGAAAACTACTTCATGTATACTGAAAATCTGTTGTAAAATGTAGCCATCTTATTAATGTTCTTAAAGCTGGATCTTACAGAGGACTTGTTGCAATTTTTCTGTCCATGTTGTTGCTTCACTTTGTACTTTGATATCAGGAAGATGATGATTTCCTTAAACCACATGAAACAATATCTGACAGCGTCTGACATGGCTTTTGTAGCATCACATCCTCTCAGTCTCCACAGAAGTAAAAGAACTGTAGCACTGTTTTTCATTAAGCTCAGGCTTAAGAAAATGTCAGCAGTAGGGGGCACACATAACGATAGAAGGTACCTGCCTTTCATGTAGCCAACCCAGTTAGATCCCTGGAATCCCATATGACTCCCAAATCACTCAGGAGTGATCCCTGAGTGCAAGCCAGGTAAGTAAGCCCTACACACTGCTGGATATGGCCCCCAAAAAAAAACAAACATGCCACTGGTCTCAAAACTAAACCTTTCACCATGTCAGCAATAAAGCTTTGTTGGCTTTTCCAGTTGTGTGTTTTCTGGAGTAGCACTTGTGAATTTTCTTTAAGTTTTAATTTCCTTTAAGATTTTTCCCTGTGCAGTTACTTTTTCTGTGCAGTCACTGTGGAAGAAGTGAAGTATCCAGTCTTGATTAGCTTTTTGCATGTGTCACAGACATTAATCATGATTTAAAATATGACACATATTTTTAACTATTGCTTTCACTTGAATACTTAGAGGCCAGGGTAGTTTTATTAATTTAATTCCAAAATTACTACATCCTGGGAATAGGAGTGTCGAAGGAGAAAAAGAGACAAAGAAGTATCCTGTCAGGAGAAGTCAAAACATACACACTGGTCCACTAAGTTTAATAACTCAGGTGGACTTGGTACAATGGTACCCCAAAAACAAATACAACATTACGACCAGACATCAGTTGACTAGCTTGATATAAGCTGCCATAATTACAATATTTAAAAAAACAGATATGCAGAGCACAAAGTATTGTAAAATAAAATACATTATGCTAGTATACCTTAGTTATCCTACCACCTGTAACATTACTAATACTCAAGAGACATTAGCTAGTAATATACTGAAAGAAATAAAAATGGTATGGAGGGAGAGATATCAGTGAATAGTGGTGGAAGGATACCAGTACTTTGGTGGGGTTTGTGATAAGGCATGGTATGCATTAAGAAGGCATAAAAAAATCATACAGCCATATACAGAGAGTGTAATGGTAATGTGCTATTACATTATCTCAATAGAAAAATAATTACCTATATGTGAAAATGAAATAATTCAAACTCCAGGTCTCTGGACTACAAAAAAAATGTTTTCAGTCAAACTGGGGTACTTTTATTGTGAACCATTTTCTTATACAGAGTAAGACAGGGGCAAATCAAGGAATAAAAACATACTTACACTGTAACTGAAATACAGCAACTCATTTTACAAGGTGCAAGATGCTTATTTTGTTTCATAAAATGTTCTGGGATTAAAAATGTGAATGACTTGTAACCATGCATTAAAATTTTATTATAATTATATATTATGAAACTAACTGAAAAGCACAATGAAAACTCATATTTACTTTCAGTTTCTCCAAGGAGTCCCTGGAGAAGGTTTTACATACTGCATCAATTTCTTTTCCTATCACACTCAGAATGGATTCCTGTTCAGTCTCCAAGCAAAGAAGTTGATCCTTGAGCTGCAATCTGGCCTCTTCCATCCTCCTTAAGTTCTGTTCTTCACTGATTAGATGTTTTTCCTAAGGCATTGAAAAAATTAAAACATAGATTTATTAATAATTGAGGCACAAAACACCTGCAATAGCTATAAAATCAATTCAAAAAAGTGTATTAGAAAGTAGATCTGATTCTGATAAGACTCTACTAAAAAAGATATTCAATTTCTCATAAACTGAAATCAAGTTATAGAAAATTCAAAAGTAGCTCACCAAGGAAATGCAGAGGATGATAACTAACAAAGGAAACTACAGCAAATCTATAATCAAGAGAAATGAGCTTTTAAAAAAATTCTGGGGGCAAGTGAGATAGTATGGTAGGTAAGGCACTTGTCTTGCATAAGTCTGAACCAGGATCGATTCCTAGCATCACATATGGTTCCCTGAGCACCACCCAGTAATTCCTGAGTACAGTCAGAAGTTACCGCCTGAGCACCGCATGGTATGAGCCAAAAACAAAATAAACTTTGCACCATTTTAATACCAATGCCTTTAGTAGATTGAGTAGCAAATGTTGATGCCACAAACTGACTTTGAGATTTCAATAAACTATAAATCATAGAAAAATGCAGTGCTGAAGAGCATGTCATTTCATTTCAGGGAAAAAAAAATAAAAGCATCACCATCTTTACTGCACGAAAAGTATTTTAAAAACCTAAGTGTTCAGACTTCAAGTGATAGTTTAAGAACTGAAATGCATGCAGAAACCCCAGGTTCAATGCTCAACACATATGTTCCCCCAACAGCCTGGAACATTTTACACACACAATGCATGCCTTCCCCGAATCCAAAACAAAAGTCAAAATCCTCAGGACTAGTGGCTCAAGTGAGGAAACATATGCTTTCCGCATGTGATAGCCTGAGTGAGATCTTTAGCACCACATGGGCCACAGCAGCGCCAGGCCTGAGCACCCGGGAAGCAGCCGCCGTCCACACCTCCCAAGCGGCCAGCTGGATATGGCACCTTTTTTTCCAAGTACAAACCCAAGGGACAGTTTTAAGGGGAAAACACAGACTAGCATGGTTAGAGTGCTGAGTTGAATGGCAGGCACCACATGGCCCCTTAGTATTGCGAGAGGAGCTGCTATTCTTAAAATGTCTGTTTCCCAATGCAGTCACACTGCATAAAACATTCGGTGAAAGATGAAGTAATTAAAATTGCCTGGATGGATATAGAGATTATCATGCTGAGCGAAATTAGTCAGAAAAAAAGGGACATAGAATGACTGTATTCAACTGTGGGATATAAAAATAAATTAGGAAAATAATATCCAAGGCTAGCCAAAACAGCATCCAGGAGTAACTATCAAGGGTTGGAATCTACCACAAAACTGTGTGTGGGGAACAGAAGTTAGGCAAGATAGAGAAGGGATCAGTCTGCCAATAATAGTTAGAAATGGTAATACTAATCTAAAACTGATTGTAAAGAGTAATACTGATTATAAATGGTAATACTTATCTAAAACTGATTATAATTTTACTGATTATAAAACTGATTATACTTATCTGCTACTGTTAATAAGCATGATAACTCCTCAATACATGTATTATAAACTGCAATGTTCAAAAGAAAAAGGAGGGAGAGACAGAGTAAGAGAGAGAGAGAGAGAGAGAGAGAGAGAGAGAGAGAGAGAGAGAAAGAAGAAAAATGCCTACCATAGAGGCAGGCAGGGGAGGGGAGGAAACAGGGGATATTGGTGCTGGGAAATGTGCTCTGGTGGAGGAATAGGTGCTGCAACATTGTATGACTGAAATGTAATCATGAACAGCTTTGTAACTGTCTATCCCACAGTGATGTAATAATAAAAATACATATTCAAAAAGATAAAACCAAATAAAATGAATGGAATCCTATTTGATTAAGCCAAGATAAACGCAAATTTTAGTGTGTCAAATATATTTAATGATAAAAGAGTTACTAAAGAATCCTTTATGAGGTTAGAAAGAGTTGGGGATGTTCTTAAGGCAGCAAAATAATAATGATCATGATCACATAACTTATTTCTTTAATTATAAGTTTAAGCAGTTAGTCAAAATAATGGTGGGCTCATTTTGCCTATAGTTATTTACAAAGAAATCTAATTGTTTCTATTTACCCTAGTAAGTATGCTACAAGTAGGAAGATCACGTTATCAACCAACCTAGCTTGAATTTAAAAATAACAAAGAAATATGCTATGGCTCTGGTAGACCAGAGTAGCATTTCTCTTGATAAATTCACCTAAGTCCATCATCTCAGTTGGGACCTCAGCTCTGTAAACTGGGAAACTTGCATTTTCTTTTCTTCTTGGTATTTTGAGTGGAGTTATGTTTCAGCAGAAGAGTAACATTAAGCTCACAAGAGACTAATGTACAAGCTAGAGGCAGCTCAATTAACTACATTAGTTTGCAATGAGAACCCTAACTACCATATGGATCAGAAAACTCCTCTCACATTACCAGGACATTTTCTCCCTGCAGACCAATAGGGTCAGGAAGGCAAATTATATTCACAATGTTGCCTAATGAACAAGAGATAGCAGAGAGGGGAGTTGCTTTATGAAACAATGTTTAAAATGGCATCACAATAATGGCAGTCTGGTAGTCCATCTACTCTTCATGGATTTACAAATCACAACGAGTGTTCCATTTTTGTGTTCAGTGTTTAAATAGAGATGGGCAATGTTCATGTCCCTAACTTCCACCTTTGTCCAGATTCAGTCTCTACCCAGACTATTTCCTAGAGGATACAGCAACACTTTTGATATACTGACACCTTCATCATAATCTCACCTAGAAGTTCTCTGAAAAATTATCATTGGGTCTCTGAACAATATCTGATGATTCTCTAGTTTACATATTTAAAAGAAAAACCTTTATTAAATGACAAAGTGAAGATATCAAACTTCCTACTGATGTTCTATACCTACTACCAGGTCTAAGTAATTCATATCCTTGATCACTTGATCACTTGAATCCCGTTATTCATCGATTTGCTCGAGCGGGCGCCAGTAACATTTCCATTGGACCCTATCACGTGCCAATGTAGCCCAATGGCATCTTGTTGATTCAGGAATATGAAGAGCCTCAAACTGTTCGTTCAGGGTCTTTACAAGGAAGTCTGACCATCTTGTAGGTGGGCAGCCACGTGATCTTTTGACATCCCGTGGGATCTAGTAGGTAACAGCTCTAGTCCAGCAGTCATCTCCAAATCGCATTACACATCCAGCCCATCTGATTTTCGATGCCTTGGCAAACGAGACAGCATCCCCAACTGGGAATGTTGACTAAGGTCTGAAGTCCGGATTCCTTCTCTCACTTGACTGAGGCATGATATTCCAAGCATAGCTATTTTGATTCATCTTTGGGAGACCCATATAGTGTTATCCTGCTTTCGTAGGGCCCAGGTCTCTGAGGCGTATGTAAATGCAGGAAGAATGGTAGAGTCAAAGAGATGTGCCCAGAGCTGGAGGTTCTTTGTCCTTTTAGCTATTTCTTTGATGCCTTTGAAGGCATTCCATGCTGCGCAGCTCAGGTTTTAGGTCATTCATCATGTTGAATTCTCAAACTAGGTAGACATAACTGCTGCATTCAGAGATGTCTGTTCCATTGAGAGTGAATGGGGCCTCTGGAATTAGTTCATTTTTCATAAACATAGTTTTCTTCAGATTCAGCGGTAGACCTATCTTTCCACATTCTCGGTCAAAGTCAGCCAGCAATTGTGCCACTTGGCTAATGTTTGGTGTTATTAGAACGATGTCATCAACGAAGCAGAGGTGGTGTAGTTGCCGACCATCTATCTTCACTCCCATTCCTTCCCATTCTAATTGTCGCATGATGTTCTTGAGGGTGGCACTGAAGAGTTTTGGTGAAATGGTATCACTCTGTCGAACCCCTCTTTTCACATTAATGATCACTTCTTTGTAGAATGGTGAGATTCTGGTGGTGAATCCGTAATAGAGCTCACGAAGGATCTTGATGTATTGGGTTTGAACGCCCTGTTTGACTAGGGCTTCGATGACTGCTTCAGTCTCCACAGAATCAAAGGCTTTCTTTAAATCAATGAACATGAGACAGAGCGGCATCTTGTACTCCCTACAAACCTCAATGAGCTTGGTTACTGTGTAGATATGGTCAATTGTGCTGAATCCTTTCCGAAGCCATCTTGCTTGCCTTAAAAATATAATTTTCAAGACCCACTTCCTTTATCTCCTGATCTGTCACACACATTATTTCACAACATTATTTGTAATTTTCTATTATGTAAATTATAACAACTTATTTTTACCAATTTCCCTCAGTAAATGGCCAGTTTTAGGAAATCACAGAATTTTATTACAATCATTAAATTTGCCAAGTTTGCTAAATAAGTGGTTTAAATAATTTTGACAAAGATTCAAGGGCAAAGTTCATTTCAACCATTTCATATCAACAGATATAATCGGAGGCATTTGATATGAGATTTATTTCTTAACATACCTGGGTGTCCAGAATTCTGAAGTAATCACTGAAGTGATATTAGTAAGGAAATACTCTGTCAGAGACTATTAATATGCAGTAAGAATTGTTGGGGTCTAGAAAGGATCTAAAGGCACCTTTCTCAACAGAGGGGAGTGGGGAGTGCATAAAGGCCCCGTGAGGCCCCAAGATACTTCAGAATCTAAAAAAAAAAAAAATAAGGGGGTCATAATAAAAGATTAGTGAGGAGGCTCACGGAAAGGAAGGAAACAAATATTTTTTAAAAAGTCACAGTGAGAAAAAAATTTAAAAACACTATCTAAAGCACTGACGCTGTTCTAAATCCGGGCAATTCCATGAAGTTCCTGAACCGTTGTTTATCTATGCAGCTGTGTATACTTTCAAATATGAATGAGAGACTAGCCAGGTAGAGTATTCTTGATGAGGCCTCATTCCATTCAGTTTTTTAACAATATCCCACCATTGATTTTGGGCATGAAGCGTTTCATATGATAGATCTGCTGTAAATCTCAGGAACACTCCTTTATATGTAATTTCATTCTTTGATCTTGCTACTTTCAGTACTATATCTCTATCTATGATATTTGATGTTAAAGTTAGGGTATGTCCTGGGGTCTTTTTACTGGGGTCTGTTTTAGCTGGTACCTTTTGGGCTTCTTGGATTTGGATGCCTACATTCTCTGGCTATGGGAACTTGTCAGCGATGATGACTTTAACTGTTACTGTTTCACTAATGCTAGCTCCCTATTCCTCTGGGACTCAGATGATTCTTTTGTTGCTCCTCTTGAATTAATCTCAGTGTTCTCTTTCTCACCCTTGGGTTATCTTTAGGTCTTTTCCCATCTTCTGTTGCTGCCTGAAAGCTTTCTGCAGCTCATTGTCAACTCACTGATTCTGCCTTCAGCAGTTGTCATTCTACTGCTGAGGGTACCCATTGAATTTTTCATTTTGCCTACAAATTTTTTTTTTATTAACGACGTTTCCGTTTGTACTTTTTTTCTATTTCTGCTCTCATTTCATGCTCTCTTTTATTGGATGTTCGTTCCACTGTTTCTTTCATATCCTCCTGTATTTTATTGGGTGTATGTTCCACTGATTCTTTGAGCTCATTGAACATCCTCACCATTTTATCTCTAAATTGGGTATTCCTTGTTGAAATATCAAGGCTCCTACCTTCCTACATTACTCATAGTGTGGTTTTATGCAATTTTCCAATGGTATCTGTGGCAATCTGTTGGTGATGATCTCTTCTCACCCCTCCTAAAATATCCCCCTTTTTCTTTGTTTTTTGGGTCACACTGGCGATGCCCAGGAATTACTCCTAGCTTTCACTTATGAATTACTCCTGGTGGTGCTCAGGGGACCATATGGAGTGCCAGAGCTCGAACCTGGGTCAATCATACTGTACTTTTGCTCCAGTTCTGGTCGTTACTCCCTTCCTTTGCAGCATTCCTTAGTAACTTTGTGGTAGTAGTCGCCTGCTGGGGAATCCCTGCACTTCCCCTCTCTAACCTGGGGTGGGGCCTTAGCAGAGTTCCATATGTTTGAATCCCTATGCCATCACCTCCTAGAAATGCTTCTCCTGGGTCCTGCTGTTGATGCTGCCACCACGCTGCTCAAGGCTCTCTGAATTCAAACTCTTTAACAAAGATATATTTCATTATGGACTCTACTAGCTTCCGTGATAAAGTATGCCATGCCCAAACTCCCTTTTAAAAAAGAATAAAGTACTTGACTAAACTAATCTAACATTGTAATAAGTGAAGCATTCAATGATTAAAGAAAATAAATGTACGCTCCATCAAATGTTCCAACCTTGGTTGTGCCCGGTATAGAGTCACATTCTTTTTTTGGTTAAATTTCTTCATGCAAAAAATGAACTAGAAGAGAAAAATCAAAAAGACTAGCCCATTTAAATAATATCCCAAAGCATCAAGTATCTAAAAATCAAGTACCTAACAAGTCAAATTAAAAAATGAGGGGAAAGACCAATTTTAAAAATGAGGGGAAAGAAAGTGTATTTAGAAAATGTGACAATAGTCCATGTTCATAAAGTGAGTCAACATTACCAAGACGACCATCCTGCCTAAATTATTCTATAGTTTCAATGTAATCTCCATTAAAATTCGATGAATTGTTCAAGGAGTTAAAATGGCATGGATAAAATTTTTATAGAACCATGAAACACCCAAATAAAAATAAGAAATTTGGTGGTATTGTGATACCTGACTTGAAACTATAATATAATGCCATAGTAATCAAAAAAGCTTGATACTGGGATAAGAACAGACTGTAAGACTAGTAAATTAGCATACAATGATAAAAGCTTGGATAATATTGACAGCTAATTTACAACAACTGGAACAGGTCCATGAAGTAAAGACAAACAGGTCAATAAATGGTGATGAGAAAATTGCATAGCTACATGCCAAACAATAAAAATATATTTGTGTCTCACACCTTACACAAAAGACAATTCAAAGTGAATCAAAGACTTCAAGACCTCAAGACTCAGTTTTCGTAAAATACACTGAGGAAAATACACTCTAGGATTTGTAACTCAAGCATTTTCAATATGATTCCATTGAGAAAAATAACAGAAAAAAGAGAATCAAATAGAATTCTATCCATTTTAAAAGTTTCTGTATGGCGGAACAAACATGGGCTAAAATTAAGACACTACTAAGTGGATGAAAATATTTGCACACAATACATCAGATAAAGAGTTAATATCATTTGGGTGACATGCCCTACTGGCTCTGCATCTTTGCAGCTTAAAGTCATTTGCATGCCATAAGACAAGGGTCTGATGCTAGAGATCCCCCTTATGCAAAACACAATAGGATCATGGGATCAGATACAGATAAGACCATTTGATTTTAATAACTATTGGGATATCATTATGGTTTCTACTGAGTCCAATGCTATCTAGTTTGGGCATTTTCCTTTTATCCCCATCGGTTCCAGCATGGGACTAGAATTACTAGAAGAAAGCCATCCTGGGTACAAGATAGGACAACTTTAGAATCAGCTCTGATAAGATAAAAGGAGGGGTCATGCTTTAGGTATGAACCTTTCAGTAAACAGAGAACTTGTAGTTTGCAAAGGCTGGACCACAGGGTGGCACACCTTTGGCCTTTGACACATTTTGAGAGAAAGAGCTGTTTTGGAGAAGGGGACACACAGGGCCATTTTTGGTGGGGAGCATCTGGACCTAGGGACATGGTAAGAAGAGGTTTGACCAGCATCCACAGGTCTGGAGAACTCCTCACCCTGGATTGTAGTAGAAGAGTTTGTTTAATTGTTGGTGATAAGTGAGAGCCTTTGGAACTGTGCTGGACTCATGGATTTTGTTCGTCTGCCATCCATCCTTGAGGTGAAAGGGAACTTGACCCCTGATATTGTTGGGGACCCCAGCAAATCCGTGGCAAATATCCAAGATATAAACCAAGGCACTCAAAAAAAACTAACATCAATAATTCAAGTGCATACAACTGGCCCAGGTTCAATTACCAGTGCCTCATATATACCCCCCCCCCCAAGCTCCACCAAGTGTGACCCCTGAGTCCATAGGGAGGAGTAATCACTGAAAACTACCAATTGTGGCCAAAAACAAGCACAGAAAAACATATCAATAAATCCAAGAACCCCATAAAAAATGAGGAAAATAAATGAACAGACTACTGATGAAGGCAGATGGATGACTAGCAGGTATATGAAATAGTCTTCATTGTCACTTCTTTTTTTTAAGTATTTTATTATACCAGTGTGAGATATACAATTACAAAGACATACAATTAAAAAGTTCATATTTGGGTTTTGGTTATACAGTGTTCCAGCACCCATCCCTCCACCAGTGCCCATCTTCCACCACCAACGTCCCTGTTTCCTTTCCCCATCCCCCAGCCCGCCTTCATGGCAGGTTCTTTATTTCTTTCCCTTTCTTTCTCTTTCTCTTTTCCTTCCCTTCCAGACTATGGATTACAGAACATACATTAAAGGGTTGTCATATATATCTTTTTGCCTGTATTTAATGCTCAGTTCTAGGTTAGTATTAGTACCCTCGACAATTGTTAGCAAACTGTTCCATTTTCTGTCTTACCTAGCCTTTGACTACCACAGATTTGTGATAATTTCCACCTTTGTCATTGTCACTTCTTGTAAAGGAAATCCAAATAAGACAACAATGAGATGCCACCTCAGACCAGTGAGAATAAAAACTGCCCTAGAGAGAGGCACCAAGGCAGACATCAAACTTAATTTATAGTGTTAAAGAAACTTCACTGGAGTTTTATGACACCCTGCAAAGTCGCTCTCTTTGTTCCTTTGTTATTGCCAGGGGTAAAAAACACAGACCAGTTCTCTGTGAGCATTGAGAGAATTAGCTCATTTTGCCATCATTTTATAATACTTAAACATATCAAAACTATGCCCACCAGAGCCATTGACAGTTTACAGTTACCATGGAAACCCAGGAAACTGAACAAACATGGTCATAACCTTAGACTCCAGGTAATTGGAAGGAGAGTGGGCAGGAACAGGAAAACATAGGAAGTTTAAAACCACAAAAAGGAGAAAGAAATACGGTTAGAATCCCTCACCCCCATATTCACTGTGTTTGCAGGAATGTATTTTGAATTATTCTCTTCCTTAAATAAACATACTTTATTCCAGCTTGGTGTGGATTCTCTTTCCTTCCCTACTCTACCTTTTAATATACAAGCTTCCAGCCCTTGGGCGCTGCGCTCCCGGGACCGGGCTGCAAATCTAACCCACAGGTGTGTGTGTGACCCCTGTGTCTCCATGGACCCAAGTTGCCCCAGGGAAGAGCGGAAACTCCATCAACGGGAATCAAGGACAAACTGCCTTGGTTTCACCGCGGACCCCTTGGGCCCCTGCGCTTCCAGGACCAGCTGTAAATCTACCCCACAGATGTATGTGACCCCTGCGTCTCCGTGAACACAAGTTGCCCCAGTGAAGAGCAAAAAACTCCATCAACGGGAACCAAGGCAAACTGCCTTGGTTTCACCGTGGACCCCTTGGGCCCCTGCGCCCCGGGACCGGGCTGCAAATCTACCCCACAGGTGTGTGTGTGTGACTGCGTGCACCCCTGCGCCTCGCGTGGACCCAAGTTGCCCCAGGGAAGAGCAGAAACTGCATCAACAGGAACCAAGGAAACCTGCCTTGGTTTCACCACGGACCCCTTTGGGCCCTGCGCTTCCGGGACCAGCGGCAATCTCCCCCAAAGGTGTGTGTGTGACGCCTGCGCTCTGCGTGGACCCAAGTTGCCCCAGGGAAGAGCAGAAACTGCATCAACAGGAACCAAGGCAAACTGCCTTGGTTTCACCATGGACCCCTTGGGGCCCAGCGCATCCCGGGACCAGCAGCAATCTCCCCACAGGTGTGTGTGTGAACCCTGCGTCTGGGTGCACCCAAGTTGCCCCAGGGAAGAACAGAAACTGCATCAATGGGAACCAAGGCAAACTGCCTTGGTTTCACCATGGACCCTTTGGGCCCTGCGCTTCCTGGAGCATCCCAAAACTCAAAACCACGCTGACGCACAGCCGCCCACTTACTACCTATCTTGCATGAGGTACCAGTGAACCTTGGTTCCATATCCTTGCTACACACTCAAACTCTGCAAACGGACCAGACACCTACTAACTGTACTATCTAGTCACCCAAGACCCTATATTTGCAACCTACAATAGTCATAATGGTAAAGCAACGCAAAAATTCCATCAAGCTCTGTGAGTGAAGTCACTAGTCCAGATGAGCCAAGCAATACCAATGAGTTGTGTAACCTCTCTGATAAGGAATTTCGGAAAAGAAATGTTAAGGATTCATAAGGAATTCAAAGAAGCAATGAAATGAAAATCAATAAAATACGAGAAGACATGATAGAAGAAGTGAGGAAAATGCAAATGGAAATGACAGATATTAAAAATGAGGTAAATAAAATGAAAACCACAGTGGAAATCCATCATAGCAGAATAATAGCTACTGAAGAAAGAATTAGTGATCTCAAAGACAAGTTCCAAAAATTCTCTACACAACACCAAAAGATAGAAAAAAGACTCACAATTACCGAAGAGACAACAAGAGATAGTCGAGATGAAGCCAGGAGAAATAACGTACGGATCATTGGGGTCCCAGAAGGCCAAGAAGAAAATCCTGGTGAAGAAAAAAACTGTCAAAGCCATCATTGCTGAGAAGTTCCCAGAACTAAACATTCTGCTGTCAACAAGAAACACATCTGAATAATCAGAACAAACACAGACTCAAAGTCAAAGGTTGGAAGACCATTCTCCATACAAACAACTCCTCCAAACGGCTGGTGTGGCCATATTAGTATCAGATAATATAGACTTCAGGCTGAAAAAGTTTAGAAGGGACAACGAAGGCCATTTCTTATTACTTAAAGGGGTCTGTACACCAGGAAGAAATTACACTACTAAACATATATGCAACCAACGAGGGGCCAGCAAAAATACATAAAACAACTGCTAAGAGACCTCAAAGAAGACATTAACAGTAGCACAATAATAGCTGGAGACTTCAACACTGCTCTATCAACGATGGATAGATCAACAAGACTGAAACTCACCAAGGAAATATTGGCCCTGAAGGAAGAAATGGAAGAAAGAGAGCTAGTGGATATATACAGGGCTTTTCATGCCAAAAAAGCTGAATACACATTTTTCTCTAGTACACATGGAACATTCACCAAGACAGACCACATGCTGAGCCACAGAGCATACCTCAATAAAATAAAAAAAGATAGAAACTGTGTCAGCTATCGCTTTCAGACCATGATGCACTGAAAATGGAAGTTAACTGTACACAGAAACAGGGAGTCAAACCAAACACCTGGAAACTGAATAGCTCACTCCTGAACAACAAATGGGCCATAGAAGAAATCAAACAGGAAATCCAAAGCTTTCCGGAAACTAATGAAAATGAAGACACCAACTATAAGAACTTGTGGGATACGGCAAAAGCTGTGTGTTAAGAGGGAAGTTTATAGCTCTGCAAGCATTCATGAGGAAACAAGAAAGGGCCCACATAAATAACCTGACTACACAGCTGAAGACATTAGAAAAAAAGACCAACAAGGGCCGGAGGCGATAGCCCAGCGGGTAGGGTGTTTGCCTTGCACGCGGCCGGCCTGTGCCGGCCAGGGTTCAACCCCGGCATCCCATATGGTCCCCCTGAGCACCGCCAGGAGTGATTCCTGAGTGCAGAGCCAGGAGTAACCCCTGAGCATCCCAGGTGTGACCCAAAAAGCAAAAAAAAAAAAAAAAAAAAGAAAAAGACCAACAAAAGGAGCCCAATCCAGGCAGAAAAAAGGAAATAATAAAACTTAGAGAGGAAATCAATGAGTTGGAAACCAAAAAAAACAATCCAAAAGATTAATGAAACCAAGAGCTGGTTTTTTTGAAAAATTAAACAAGATTGACAAACCATTGGCAAGACTTGTAAGGACAGAGAAAGAGAGAACCAAAATAAACAGTATCAGAAATAAAAAGGGTGACATCACAATGGAAACCACAGAAATCCAAAAGATCATCAGAGATTACTTTGAAAGCCTGTATGTCGTGAAACATGAGAATCTAGAAGAAATGGATCAATTGCTGAAGTACTATAACCTCCCATGGCTGAAACAAGAAGACCTCCAATACCTGAATAAGCCTATCACCATTGAGGAAATAGAAACAGTAATTAAAAGTCTTCCCAAACATAAAAGCCCAGGTCCAGACGGATTCCCTAGTGAACTCTACCAATAAGGAGGACCTACTGCCTGTCCTGTTCAAGCTCTTCCAGGAAATAGAAGAAACAGAAACACTCCCAAACAGCTTCTACGAGGCACATATCACCCTGATACCCAAAGCAGGGAGAGACAACACAAAGAAAGAAAACTACAGACCAATATCCCTGATGAACACGGATGCTAAGATCTTCAACAAAATACTAGCAAACAGAATCCAAAGACTCTTCAAGAAGATTATACATCATGACCAAGTAGATTTCATCCCAGGAATGCAAGGATGGTTCAACATTCGCAAGTCAATCAACATAATACATCATATCAATAAGAGAAAAAATAAAAACCATATGATCCTATCAATAGACACAGAGAAAGCAATGGCAAGATCCAGCACCCTTTCATGATTAAAACCCTCCAGAAAATGGGAATTGAAGGGACTTTCCTTAAGATAGTTACAGCCATCTACCAAAATCCCACAGCGAGCATCATTCTAAATGGGGAAAAGTTGAAAGCCTTCCCCCTGAGATCAGGGGACAAGACAAGGTTGCCCACTCTCACCTCTTTAATTCAATATAGTACTGGAAGTACTTGCCATAGCAATCAGAGAAGAAAAGGACATCAAGTGAATCCAGATAGGCAAGGAAGAAGCCAAGCTTTCATTATTTGCAGATGGCATGATATTATACCTAGAAAACCTTAAACTCTCTACCAAAAACTCCTAGAAACAATAGACGCATATAGTAGAGTGGCAGGATACAAAATCAACACCAAAAAGTCGGTGGCTTTCCTATATACAAATAACGAAAGAGTAGAAAGGGATATTAAGGAAACACTTCCATTCACAATTATGCCACAGAAAATCAAATGCCTAGGAATCAACTTACCCAAGTGTGTAAAGGACCTGTGCAAAGAAAACTACAAGACATTGCTCCAAGAGATTAAAGAGGACACAAGGAAATGGAAATATATTCCTTGCTCATGGATGGGGGAGAATCAACATTGTCAAAATGGTAATGCTCCCTAGAGTTCTGTGACAGATTCAATGCAGTCCCTATAAGGATACCCATGATATTCTTCAAAGAAATTGACCAAACACTCCTGAAATTTGTGTGGAACAATAAACACCCAAGGATAG
>JAJIBD010008197.1:0-58383 GCA_021461705.1 Cryptotis parvus
CACTGGACGCCAACGAACCAAGGCCCCAGGTGACAGCCCAAGCCCTAACCCTCCCATTCTTGAGCCTGGGGCTCAGGCTCCAATCTCCTACCAGGTGAGGATCCAGGGAAAGGGCCTCCGGGGCTAAGAGAGTAGGGCTGGGGGCTGGGTACTGCAAGTGGCTCGGCTGCTTCTGTCCATGCTTTGTCTATCTTTAGTGTCTGTCCATGTTTTGTCTGTCTCTAGTGTACAGGGGCAGAGTAGCTGCTGCAGAGATCACAGGTGAAGGCCCAGAGGGCTGACACAAAGCCCAGCAGTTAAGATGCTTGCCTTGTACATGGCCTGTCCTGGTCTGGTCTCCTAACACCACGGAAGTGACCCCTGAGTACTGCCAGGAATAAGCCCTGAGTACCACTATGTCCTCCTATCCAAAATATTGCCTCTGACTTTGTTGCAGTTATCGGGGTTTTTTTTTTTTTTTTTGGGTGGGGGCAACACCCAGTGGTGCTCAGGACATACGTGTGTGTGTGTGTGTGTGTGTGTGTGTGTGTGTGTGTGTAGGGGGGAGGGAAGGGGTTAGAGTGTAGCAGGGGGATCAGGGGATTTGAGCTAAGGCCAGTGGTGTGGAAACTTAGCAAAAGCACCTTAGCCCCCGTCTCTGGCCCCTCTGACTCGGTTGACCCATCCTGCTATTCGGGACCCAGGCACAGTTGCCCCGAGAGCCAGCCCCCTTAGAGTGGCCCTTTCTGCCTCTCTGGGCAGTGTGCAGAGGGAGAAGAGCCCCAGCTCCGTGGGTGCTTTCTCATACACAGACACATGGAAGGTGCTGTGCCCTCAGCCCTGCACTCCTGCAGGGTTTGACAGTTCCGTTGTTTGAGGTCTTTACGGCGTGCATGCGCGCGCTCCATCCCCAGGTCTCGTGCAGGCGAGGCACGTGCTTTCCACCCCAGCCAGGGTTCGGTTCTTTCAGGTGCTGCTTCCCACCCACCTCCAGAACGAATCTTGGGGCCAGTCCCCTTTTCCATCTCCACCCGCCACCTGTTCCCCCAGGCCCAGATGCAGCCTCGGCTCCTCTCCGAGGTCCCCCCTCTGTGGCAGCTTAGTTCCTTTTCATCTCTCCATTTCCATAGCCACGGGCATTGCAGTCTGTTGTGCCCAGAGTAATTACGGGTGTGCTGTCCATTGCTCAAAACGTGCCCCCTGCCTGGCATGGAGCAGGTGTGCTGTGGACGAGGCCATAGGCCAGGGCGTGGTCTTAGAAACACTGGTCCTGAAATGGTCGTCAGCACCACACAGGACAGAAGGGGTTATCAGGTCCCCTAGGTCCCCCCAGGTCCAGTTTTCTGCTCCACTGGAGAGGCCCTGCCTCATTTCTCTCTTATCCCCCTGGAAAACGGGCTTTGCTAAGCCCTCAGAAGTGGCAGAAAGGGGTGGGGGTCAGGAGGGTCTTAGGGGAGCCCCAAGGGCTGATGGCTGCTTTGGCCCCAGCATGGTTCCTGCAGCCCTGCTGGAGCAGCCCTTGGGAGAGCATCCCCGAGCACCCCTAGGTGCTCAGAAGAATGAGGAAAGATAAAGGTCTGCGGGATAGTGCCAGTTGCATGCAGCCTTGCCAACGGCGTCGGGCGGAGCTCACGTCCTCAGTGATGGCCGCGTGCAAGCCTGCAGCCCTGAGTGGTTTTAGCCCCTCTGTGCCAGGTGGGCATGAGCAGCGCCAAGGGGCGAGGACCCTGATGAGCAGGTGTGTGTGCAGCGATCCTGGTCACGCCACAGCACTCACACCGCGAGCATGCTGCCCACAGAGGGGAGGAAGGGAGTGAATAATCCACAGGCCCTGTTTGCTGCCCTTGTGGGCCCAGAGTGCCAGGAGGAAGTGTCTGTGCCCGCATGTACCGGGAAGCACCAGCGCTCATGAGTGCACGCCCACGTTGCACAGAGCAGACGCTGGGTGTTGCCGCAGTATTTGCTCTAGTCTAGTCTGGGCTGTTCCCGCTAGGACCACATTGGTCCACATCTGTTTGGCTTCAATGACCCGGCGAGTGGCCCAGGGCTTGGGAAGCAAATATGGGAAACGTGGTTCTTATTCTCAGGACCTCAGAACCTCACAAGGATGCAGGCTAGGTTCTGTGGGGGTGGGGAGAGCTGTGTAGGGTTGGGGGCAGGGGAGGGCCTGAGCCAGATTCCTGGGGCTGGATCTAGGGAAAACCAGGGAAAGAGGGTCACCCATGGACTTTGGTAATTGCCTCTCACTCGCGCTCGCCTGTTTCTTTCTCCTTACTAAGAGTATTTCTGTGAGCAAGGCTATTTTTTTCTCCTCATGGAGACAAGCAGGGAGTTGATGTTTATTAATTCCCTGGTGCTTTTTAATTAAAATAACAAAACACTTGGTTTTCTTCGTGTCTTTTTTTTTTTCTTTTCTCTCTACTCTTCACAATCTTTTTCTCAAACTGCCTGTGTTTTTATACACTTATCTCTACATACATATGTATTTTCACAGACACAAACAGAAGTAGTTTAAGATTAAAAAATGTGTTTATGAATGAAGATCTTTCTTTTTATTTTGAATTGGGGGTGGTGGGTTGGGCCACTCCCAGTTGTGTGCTCCTGGCTCTGCTTTGGGGTCATTCCTGATGGTGCTTGGGGACCATTTGGTGTGTGTGTGGGAGGATAGAACTGGGTTTGGCCACATTCAAGGCAAGTACATTAACCTTTCTATTACCTCTTTGCTCCCTGAATTTTCTCCCCCATTAATGCAGTGCTAGGATTCAACCCTGATCTCTTGGGACAGTCTGTTGCTGAGCCACGGGCCCTGTTTTGAATTTCTTTGCGTTTAATGGTCTGTGGCTCTCACAATTACTATAGTTAAAATTCTTTTTACATTTCATGGGGCTTGAGCAATAGGACAGCAGGTAGAGCCACATGCCCAACACCACTTCCATCCCGGCATCCCATATGCCCCCCCCCCCCCCCCCAAGCACAGGAGTGATTCCTGAGCACAGAGCCAGGAGTACCTAAGCACTGAGCACAGCTGGATGTGTGACTTCAAAGCAAAATCAAACTGAACCCCCCTGTTCCATGAATCTAAATACGAGTTAGGGGTATAGTAACAGTGACAGCACCAAACATACTGTAGTATCATGGCTCCTTTGCATCAAATGCTTGATGAGACGAATGAGAGGGAAATGAATTTGGGGGACTTTTTTTTTTTTTTGGTCGCACCCTGTGATGCTCAGGGGTTACTCCTGTCTCTGCTCTCAGGTTACATCTGGCGGTGCTCAGGGAACCATATGGGATACCGGGGACTGAGCCCGGTCAGCCACATGCAAGGCAAATACCCTGCCTGCTCTACTATCGCTCCGGCCCCAAAATGCAGGTATTTCTAAAAGCTGTGACATTCAAACATATACCCAGCTAGAATCAAAGAACATTTTTCCTCCTTTGTTCTTGATCTCTTGATTTAGTGTTAGGGACACTAAATGTAATTTTTCCGGCCAAAGAAACTTCAGCATTCTGTCTCTCATGTTCCCATTTGAAAAAAACAAACAAACAAACAAACAACCTTGCCAGCTGCCCCCTCACGGTTTCTGTGCCATCCCCGGAAGCTAAGGAGTCAGGCCTGCAATGCCCAACCCCTGCCGCTCCTTCCAGCTCCTCCCGTCCACGCTGCTGCAAACCCTCCACTCAACATTCTCAGACCCCGCTATGGCCGGAAGATGCATTCTCTGTGGTTTTTAAAAATCCCCTTTGGAAATTTTCAGAGTGCGGATCGCCATGACTAGTCTGCAGAAACTGGCCTCTCTCTGTGAGCTATAGACCCATTGGGGCTGGGGGCTAGGGGGCCGCATTCCCAGCCAGAACCAGGAGAGGTGTCCTGTCCACACTGCGTTTAACCTCTGCTGGGTGACTGTCGCAGGAAGACTGGGCAGATGAAACCGCTAGACCCTGGCTTGTGACCTGAGCTTGCCATAGTGAGAGAGGAAGTTCAGGGCAGAGCATGTGTGTGGACTGTCCGGAAGGCAGATGGGGAGCCCTGCCGAGGTGGGGTGGGAGAGAGCTTCATGGGGGAACAAAGCGCTGAAGCCTGGGGAGGGGGCTGGCCTTCACACCTGGCACGTCGGTTCCCAGAAGGCCCCTCCCGGCCACGTGGGCTCTAGGGTTTCGGAGGACCAGCCTTTTTGGGGTTTGTGTTGTTTGGGGGTCACACGTGGCAGTGATCAGGGCTGAATCCTGGTGGTGCTATGGGGGCCATATGGAGTCCTGGGGATCAAACCCGGCTCGGTCGCGTGCAGGGAAAATGCCCTGCCCAGAATTCGCCTCTGCCCATCCGAGAACCAGCTTTGACTGCAGCCTGCCCGTCGGCTCCCAGCTCCCAGGTGCACCCTACCCGCCTTCTCTGAAACCTGCAGGTTTGGCGTGCTGGGCATGTGTGACATCAGGGTAGCACCAGGCTGGGTGCCAGTCCCAGGCCCCAAGGGGAAGCCCTGGCTCTGGGAGGAGGGAGCCCGGTTAGCTGGGGGGTCACGTCGGCCTTGAACTCTGTCTCCCACCCCTCAATTCCTCCTCCACTGTCTGCTTCTGGCACCGGATAAGTTATCTTGTGAGACAGGCGCCTCCACCAGCTCTCCCTGCTGCAGGAGTGACCAGCAGACCGGGCAGGAGCGGTGGGGAGCTTCAGGAGGAGGAGGACCGCCTCCACCTCATCCTGCCTTCCTGCAGTCCTGGCGCCCCCGCCCTTTCGTCCTGTCCGTTCAGTCTCAGACACCTCGATGCCATCCAGTCTTCCTTGCCCAGAACTGGCATGGCCGTGCCACAGCACTGGGGTAACCTGTGGCCGCCCCTGGCTTGGGAAGAGGGTCGGCTAGGCCTCAGGTTCCCTTGGAGTCCATGCTAGTGCTGGGCCTGCCCTGGGGCTGGCCTTTGGGGGCTCCCCTGAGGACTGACCTTCTCAAAGTTCACCTCTTTCACAGGGCGGCTGGTCTGGGACGTGCCTGTGCTCGGGGGCCCAACCTTGCCTCGCTGGGGCCATGCCCTGTTCTCAGAACCCCAGAGAGAGTTGGCTCCAGGGGCGCTGCTGACCCTGCTGGGGCTTTAGGCCCGCAGACAGGACAGTGTTGGTAAGATGCTTGTCTGTATCCTGTCACTCCAGGTCGTCCCCTGCACCCACTAGGAGAAGCCTCCAGCAACACTGGTGGCCTCAAAGCAAAATGAAACATAATTTTAAAAAATTCTTTTTTTTTTTGCTTTTTGGGTCACACCCGATGATGCTGACGGGTTTCTCCTGGCTCTGCACTCAGGAATTACTCCTGGTAGTGCTCAGGGGACCATATGAGATTATGAGATGCCAGGGGGAGAACCTGGGTTGGCCACGTGCAAGGCAAATGCCCTCCCTGCTGTACTATTGCTCGGCCCCTGAAACAATTTTTTTAAGATGAGCTCTAGACTAGTTTGTAATTATTTGCTGAGCCTGATCATTGGGAAATCATATTAAATACATGTTATATATAATATATTATGAACAATATATATTTATATAATTATTCTTAATATAAATATATTTATGTTTATTATATATCATATATGTGTATATGTATATATATTTAGAGAGAGAGAGAGAGAGAGAGAGTTCATTTTTAGCGGGAAGCTTACCTGACTGCTCCTGGGAGCCTCTTACTGGCAGGTTCAAACCTGGCTCCCCACATGTGAAATCCATGCTCAGCCTGTTGCTGTCCCTGCCCATCAGCTTTTTAAAAAAGATATCTCTTGGGGCTGGAGCAATAGCACAATAGGTAGGGTGTTAGCCTTGCACGCGACTGACCTGGGTTCGATCCCTGGCATCCCATATGGTCTCCCGAGCACCGCCAGGAGTAATTCTTGAGCAAAGAGCCAGGAGTAACCCTTGAGCATTGCCGGTGTATCCCAAAAAAAAAAAAAAGACATCTCTAAGGATTTTTAGGAATCCCATATTTTTCAGTTCCATGCAGGGATTTTCTCGGAGTTACCCATGTTATAATGTGGTTTTCTTACTTGGTTTCTAAATCTGCCTATTGGAAAAGTTTCTTCGCTGGAAGACAGGGTGGGCAGTGGTCACTGTACTTTGACATCCTTTTTCCCTCCAAAGCAGTCTGTGTTTACCAGAGACCTTCCCAAACTGGGGGACAGTTGGTCACTTGAAAGTGGACAGAGGGAGCAAGGCTAGCCCAGCAGCCTGCTACTGGGAGGAAGGAATTTGGTTAGTACAAGGCCAGCCACAGCTCCCAAGCCTCTGTATCTCCTTTTCTCTGCAGTTTGCGATTTTGACTCTCAACTTCACCCTGAGTGGTCTGAGCAGAGTCTTGAGTCCAGGGACCTAGAAGTTAACCCTTGGCCTGAGATCTTTCGTTTCTTAGGAAGGTGGTTAAAGATTTCCAGCTGAGGCTTAAATGTCTTAAATGTGTAAGTAAGTAGGGGACAGCATATAAACAGGTGCCTGGGACCCAGGTAGGAGAGTTTAAAGGATCTCATCCCTGGCGGTTTTGGGCCAAGGGCTCGGCCTCTTTCTCTTTGAATGTTTCACAACTGACAAAACCAGAGTTATTAGAAGAAAACGAAACATACGATGCAACAGGGGTCTTCAAGATGGAGCCCAGGGCCTGGATCCCAAGGATGAGAAAGTCTCAGTATTCTCCTATCGGCGTCCCTGGGAATAATCTGCTTATTTCCCGTCTAACTTTATAGGAGCCAGACGGAAATAAGTGTTCTGTTGTCAGAGGGCAGCCCACAGTATTCAGGGCTGGCCAGCCAGGGGTGAAGCTTTAAGTTAAAAGTTCACTTCCTGCGGAACATGGACTGTGTCTCCATTAATCCCTTTCGTATTTTCTTTCTTTCTTTCTTTTTTTTTGCAGAGTATTGGGAAAGGGTCGTTGTGGTGCATAGACCCAGAGTACAGACAAAATCTAATTCAGGCTTTGAAAAAGACACCTTATCACCCACACCCTCACGTGTTCAACACGCGCGCCGCCTCTCCTCAGGCATATCAAAGGTAAGGCTCCCGACTTTGCTGTCTCCAAAAGTCGTATTGTTCGGCCAAGACGGGCCCTGCAGTGTTGTATGTGATTTTCAGTTATTTGTGTTTAGTTTTTTGAGTCACACCTGGCAGTGCTCAGGTGGTCACTCCTAGCTCTCTCTGCGCCAGGAATCACTCCTGGTAGTGCTCAGGGGACCATGTGGGATACTGGGAATTGAACCTGGTTCGGGTGTGTACATGTCTCCATGTACAGGCTGGGGAGATAGGTACTATCTTCCCGCCCCGTCTGTGGTTTTCAAATGACCACAGGTGAACAAGAACGACATAAAGTGCTATGGAAGGTATATTGTTGGAATTTCTCCAAACCTTACCTAGTCTTTGCTGCTCTGGAGGACCATGTTTCCAGAAGGTTCCATGGTGGGTGAAAACGTCTTCCTGGGTAGAAATATTGACAGGAAAAGCATCAGTGTAAGCTTCTCGCTGTGTCCTGTCAGTGGGATGAAGGTACAGAGTGAGTCAGGGAGCTGGTCTGGTCTCGCTACCAGCCTGCTGCCTTCCCCAGGCCTGCCCCAGGGCTCGCCCGCTTGTTGTCCTTCCTCGTCTCCATGTGCACATGCTCCCTGGTGATCACTGTGTTGTGGTTACTTAGTGTTGACCTCTTCAAGGAAACGGCAAAGAACAATGGAGACTTTCTTTCTCCCCTTGCCTGTCTGTTCCTTTTGAGGCAGTCAGGATCACGGGTACCGTTTCCAAAGAGAATTGAGGGGGAGCTATTTTATTTTTTAAATAAAATGTCCATCCGCCATTGTATTGCTTTTGGAAAAAAAAAGTTCTGTTAATGTATGAGTCCGAACTCTGACCACATACCACAGAGCCTGACTCCAGACTTGACTGGAGTCATACCTAGTGTTTTGATGAGAAATAATGCCGCGCACCCTCCCTCGCCCCAACTCCTATGCAAAAAGACTTTTCGAATAATTTTAAATGCATGGAAATGTTTTGCAATCCTCAGATAAGGGAGGGGATTCCGAGACCACAGGTTTATTGCATGAACTCCGGTTGCAGCTTTCTAGTCTGCTTCTTTGTAGGCTCTTTCTCGGGGCTGCTGCCTGAGTTGCAGAAGGGAGGCACTTCCCGGTGCTCCTGGGAGCGCGGTAATGATGGTCCCGAGCAGCATTCCATCACAGGCCCCACACAATCAGTCTTCGGCGAGACGGGGAGGAACAGCTGGGCTCTCTGAGCAGACTGCTGTATGTCTGCCTTTGCTAGGCGATTAGCGTGATGGTAGCCATGGCGACGGCGGCGTCTCCATAGCAACGCGTAGCCCAGACAGGTGCAGTTGCATCACAAGACTGTTTGTTGCCTGGCAAAAGGACAGGCCATTAGTGCTTCGCTATACGCTGTTGCCTTAGAAACAAATAACCCTACACAGCAACTACAGCCGGTCTGAAAGATTTTCGGGGAGGATTGTAGCTGCTTTTGTCTGTGCTCATTAAAAAAAAAAATCAGTGCAAGTACACTTTATTGGGAATGACAACTTGAGGTCATTTCGCTGTAGGAGATAAAATAGGATTTTCCAAGGCAGCCTGGCCAGCGTTAGAGACACGTCCAGCAGGCTAGAGCCATATGGTTAGCTGTTTTCCTCGCAGCTGTGGCATCTCCTAAACGGAAGGGAGGTGGGATGGGCATCGTGAGCTGCTGCACGGGGTGGGGGGGGGAGAAGACAGTGGTCTGTGGTGAATTTCACCTTTGTAACCCCCCCAGCCGCCCGCCCCCCAGTCTGTCCTTCCTTTGCGTCTCCAACTTGTACCTCAGAAGTATTTCAGATTCCTCCGCTTCCCCGGAGTTCTGGAGCTCCCTGTGGTATTCGCTGGGTCACTTCTCGGGTTCCTTTACACTCCTATTTTGTTGCAGTTGTGACCCCGAGGGAAGCGCAGTAATTATTCAATAATTTGAAGGATTAGCGCTCAGCTCCGGGCTGGAGTTAAGGCTTTCCCAGGCAAGAGGCATTCAGAGCTGGCCCAGCTTAATGACTTCATTTGATTTTTTTAAATAGAGGCATAAAAATACAGCCTAAGCAGAGCTTTTGTAATGAATATCCTTTCCGCAGGAATACTTAGGAATACCCGGTCCCCCTTCTCCCCGGGGTGACTGAAGGGGGAAGGGTCCCTAGCTGCCCTTACGGTGTTGGGCGCCGCGAGATGACAAATCGCTCTGCCTCTTCCTCTGCCAGACTCAGTGAGAACTTCAGTTCCTTTCTGCTCCTTACGGGAGAACGCCAGCTGGCCACAGTAGGGTTGGTGTGTGTGTCTGTGACTGTGTGCACACTTTGCGCATGTGTGCATGCGGAATAAGGGATGAGCCCATAGTGTTAAAACTTCAAGGCAGGCCCTCTCTCAACTGAACTCCAATCCTGGCTCCTGGTACGTCTGAGCTTAAGTAGTGACCTCTCCAATGAGTCTCCCTGAATCAGGTCACATGCTGCCTTTCTGTGGTAGGCATTTGCCTCCCAGAACTCCAGAGGCAGGACCTAGGGGCGTATCCAGCGACCCCAGACTGGGGGCACGTGCAGGGGCCCTCTGGGGCGGGTTGAGCCACAGCACAACCCTCGTGTCGGCTTATAACTCAAGGTAGAAAGTGCTTATCCCTGAGTCCACACTGATCTACGTGACTGAATAAACCGGAGAAGAGTTCAGTTTTCCAGACAAGGATTCCAGAGAGCTGACGTGGTGGATTCCCCACGTAGGATCTGGAAGTAAGCCAGTCAGTGGCTGCGTTCGGTGACTTATTTCCAACATGTGAAGCCAGGAAAGGGGCGGAGAAGAAAGTTTGGGAGTGGGAAACTCTGGCCAGCGTGGACCTGACCAGGTGGCAGGCTGCTGGGTAGGACGTCTTGAAAGTGGGCATGCCCTCTGTGTCCGTCACAGAGCGCTTTGCATATCTCATGGTGATTCAATTTTAAAAAGACTCCAAGATAATAACAAATACAAAATAAAAAAATCCATACCCACAGTCTGATTGGGAGAGAAATGGGTTTGCCCTCAAGGGGGAGCATTCTCTCCCATGATCAGTCCTGGCTGGCAGTTTGCTCAGCAGTGTAGCCCGGGCTGCATATGTGTTTGACCTGGTCTGCTCCTGCCATCAACAAAACAACTAACAATAGAGTAAAAAGGCAGACAAGCTTCCTCCCCGAAACTCCGCACGCGCGCCGGCCCCTTCTTGCTAAATTTCTAATCAGCACACCTCAGGGCTGTCAAAGCCGTTCACAATAGGTGATATCAGAGAAACTGTTCCAGGCTGGAGGAGGCAAAGGAGGTCCGCCATGGCTAATACTTATATGACCCACTAAGGAAGGCCCATTGGGCAGCCACATGACCTATGATGAATGTGTGGTTTAGTGCCAGGGTTGAGTCTTTAATTCAGACAAAGAGCTGTGGCACCCTATAGGTCAGTATCGGGAAAACCATGCCGGACTCTGTAGAAACTTCGTATGCTTTGTAGCTTTTTTTTTTTTTTTTTCTTTTGAGTTATATCTGGAGATGCTCAGGGTTTACTCCTGACTCAGCACTCAAGAATTACTCCTGATGTTGCTCAGGGGACCATATTGGATAGTGGGGATCGGATCCGGGTCTGCTGCATACAAGCCAAACACCCAAACGGTAGTATTGTGTATCACTCTGGCCCACTTTTCTAGGAAAGGAAAAGCTTCCTGCTGCCCACAATGAGTTGAAATTTTCACTTTAAACTCAACTTTTTGGCATCATGGGAAGTGAAAAAGACTGCGTGGCTGAACAGTCAGTTGCCTGGCGTATTTCAGCTCTCTGCAGTCCTTACAGTCCATTTGAAGAGCTGATTGATTTCGGGGCCTCTTCCTCTCTGTCTCTGTTGGACTGGAGGAGCTCCAAGGTGGACATCCCTGTAATTCGGGCATGACGGTTCTTGGAGTCTGTGTGTGAATAGACTCAGCCCAGCCTGCTGGGGTTCCCAAGGCTGAGTGCAGTGAACTTGGGCAAATCAGCTTCCCATAGGGCTCTGCCCTTTTGCCGGTGTGATTTTCGGATCTGGGGTTGGAAAGAGGAGAGAGGCACTTGCCTTCTTAATGGTTAAGTTGCTTATTTCCGTCCTTCCTCAAGCTGAAATTTCTCATGCTAGGGTGTGTGTGCCACACCCTAGCATGGCTGTCTCATGCCAGCCCCTGGCCGAGTCCAACATTGCTCCAAGGGTTTGCTCACACGTGCAGGGGAGAGACCACGCTGGCCGGATCAGAGTGGGAGGGCCCCCCGGGAGATGCCCTTGGGTTACACTTGCTTGTGACAGGACATATGGAGATGTTACTGGTGCCTGCCTCGAGCAAATCTACGAACAACGGGAGGACAGTGATACAGGGTGTGTATATCTTGATGTTTTTTCTATAGCTATTGCCAGGTCATCTTCCAGTCTTGGTCTCCATCTACATTCTCACCAACTTTGTAAGGAAATTCCCATTTTCTAAGCTTCCTCCAAGTCTGGTAAATAAGGTAATCTTGGTGATTTTGATACCGAATAATGGGGACAGTCATGGTTGGTGTTGCCCATAATTATGAATATGAGAACAGAGTGTTTCAGAAATGTCATCAATGGATCCTCTATAGAGGTACCAATCTTGTATCTCTTGGTAGAGAAAAGCATCCAAATCATCCCATCACCCAAGGTGTGAGAATGGCCAGTTTCTGGAGAAGGGATGTTTAGCGACTTTTAGCTGTGGGGGTGTACGTGGGAGCCACAGCTCACTTAGTTCCACAAGGAGTCAGTTCCTTCTCTTTTCTTTTTTTCTTTTTGCTTTTTGGGTGGCACCTGGCAAATGCTCAGGGCTAACTCCTGGCTCTGCACTCACCTGGCGGTGCTTTGGGGACCATATGTGATGCCAGGATCGAACCTGGGTCGCCACATGCACGGCAAACACCCTCCCCACTGTGCTTGGCCCCTGGTCTGTGGATTCTAGATTCTGGATTCTAAACCTTGACTGAGGATGTGCTGCTGTAGGGTTCCACCCTGGGCTCCATCTTGCAAAAACAAGCATGAGAGAGGAGACTTCTGTTCCTGCTGGCAGAGCATCTTCACTCTAAACATGATATCTGCGCATTTCATATTTTGTGTCAAATATTACAACCTGACCTCCAAAGATAGGAAAATCCGCTGGGGTTGACTGTCCCTAAAGTTTGCAGTCAAAACATTTCGAGAAAGATTCAACTGCTCTTATTATTTTTTTTCTTTAGAAACAAAATTCCAGACATTTCAGCTTAACCACTTAGCTCTCTGTGCTTCTCTTTGCTGCTTCTGAGCAATTTAATGAGCCGCAAAATAGACATTAATGGCCTTGCCAAAGAATTTGGCCTTTCAGATATTGAGGGTTTTAATGAAAATGGCCAATTCCTCGGTCTGACTCAGCAGAAAGTTCTAGCTTCTGCTTTTTCTGCTCCGTTCATGAGCTTTGAGTTTATTCTTCGTAGACATAGTCTTCATATATGTTTTTATGTGTGTTTGTATGCCTATTTAAATGCGTAATGGGCCGGAGTGATAGTCCAGTGGGTAGGGCGTTTGCCTTGCCCTCGGCCCACCGGGTTCCATCCCTGGCATGCGCATGTGATCCCCTGAGCATCTCCAGGAGTAATTCCTGAGTGTAGGGCCACCTAATAACCCCTGAGCATTGCCGGTGTGACCCAAAAAAGCGTACATACGGTAACCACTGCAGAAATTGGGCAGAGTGGTCCCAATATTTGACCTAAGGAAATCAGCAGCAGAGAAGGAAGCTGGGGTGCAGCTGGGTGGGGAGGGAGGAAATGATCTGTCAGGAGGTAGGGAAGGCAGTGCACTGTTCAGGGAGCTCATCCTTTGAGACAATTAGAAGATTAGAAAAATCCTTACAATGTTAAGCTTATTAACACAGTCATGTTAATTCATCTGAGAAAATGCTGAATTTGCACACAAGAAGAAATAGCTTATTCATTGTTAGGGCAGGGTTTTTTCCCCCTTCTAAACTAGTAGAGCATCTTCCCAGTCACCCAGAGTACTGTGCATTTAATGGTTGGCGGACAGAACGCCAAGCCGCACTCACGTCCACTGGCATTGTAGGAGTTTTTTAGATTGTTTCACTGCCAGCTTGGATCCAGTTTAGATTAGTTACATCATTATTACACTTCTTGTAAGTAGCGCATATGATGGAAAGCAAAGACAGGTTTTTAAGTGCCTCTTTAATAACTTGGTTGTGTAAGTTGGATTTAATAGGCGAGGTGTTCTGTATTTTGAAACTGCTTACCTGCTCCTTTTGTGAGAGTCACTTCTTAAAGTATTGCATCTTTCAAAATCAGCATGAAGCTGCATTGTGCTAAGTATGTAGAAATCTGTGCTAGATTACTGCGAAAGGGACATGGGATTGAATGAGAAGGTTGTTGAATAATAGTGCCCCCACCCCAGACTGGGCTTAATTTTGTTAATAAAGGGAGGGACAGATGATATTAAAAACTTAAAGTTGTAAGGGTGTACTCTTTTTTTTTAAGTTCACAATTTCATTTACAATGTGAGCTGAAAAATTTAACCCATGAGTTAGCTATAATTTTATTTGCATATCAAATCACATTATCTCTTGCCTTTCTTTGTATTTTCTGAGTAGCTCACAGAATATTTTCCATCTCAGTATTTTGTCTTCAGTATACTGGGCCATGTCCATTTCATTCTCCTTCAGCCGACATTATTGGATTTAAATGGGAACCGGTGCCTGTTATCTTCGAGCACTTCTCTAGGAGGCATGGCCCGTGGATATTGTGCTTCCAATTTCATTGCTTTCACATTCACTTTGGAACGTGCATGTTTAAGCAGGTTGATTATATCTGTTTTACTCAGGTGCTGCATTAAAAAACACACCAAAAAACTCATGGTACAGTTACATTTTCATCTTCTGAATTCTTGAGGTGTCTTCTATTTCGGATTTGTATGCAGATGAATAGAAGAAGAGTTGGGATCTCTCTCTCTCTCTCTCTCTCTCTCTCTCTCTCTCTCTCTCTCTCTTTTTTTCTTGTTTTTTTGGGTCACACCCAGCAATGTTCAGGGGGTTACTCCTGGCAGTGCTTGGGGGACCATATGGGATGCCGGGATCAACCCGGGTTGGCCGCATGCAAGGCCCTACCACTGTGCTATCGCTCCAGCCCCAGTTGGGATCTGTTTTAAAAAAAAAAAAAAGAGACAAATGTCTGTGACTCAGCTGAGATGAAGAATGGCAAAGATTGCCTTGTTCCTAATTCCTGATGGTAGAGTTGAAAGTTAAGCAGCCCAGTCCTCAATGATTAGCCCTGTGGGGTTGGGATTTCCTGAATACTTGTTAGACAAGGCTCCCTGCCAGCATTGCTGAGTGGAGAATTTATGCAAAGCAGGGCTGACCTGCCATCTTCCCCCCCCCCCCCCAATCCCCTGCTGTCCCCTGGGGGTAAGGTGGTTATTGATCTGAGCATTAAAAACTATGGAAGAACCTTCAGAAATGTAGGGGAGCAGTGATGGACAGTGTGAAACACCAGGCAGCATTTTCTTGGCTTCTCAGTGGGGTGAAACTGGCAAATTTTTCATCACCAAAGAAAATTAGAGCTGTGGCTTGCATCTGACTATCTTTCTCCAAGTCCACGTGGAGTTTATAGACTATAATCTATGGAGTTTATAGATTAGGACCTGGGTGCTGAGGTGCTGGTGTAAAATAATTGAGGTTGGTGTGCGGAACCAGTTCCTAAGAGATCAGAGGAAGAGAGTTTGGGGGAGGGTTCCCTTCCTCCGTGTCAGCCATGAATGTGGTGGGTTGTCTTGGGTGTGTGGAGATGAGCTCCCAGGCTGTGCTCAGGTTAAAAAGTAGAGAATCCGAGCCGAGATGGTGAATGGAGTCAAACTATTTGAGGAAAAGCCGGCCAAGGTGACTGGGGTTGGGGTTTCCTTAAGTGGAATGTGGAGGGAAGGTGAGGAAAAAAGAGCCTTTTCTGTTTTAACTGGGGGTGGGGAGGAGGATTGGGCCCTAGCTTTGGGTGAAAGGTCTGCAGGGTGCCAGTACAAAGGATGGTGCTGACTGTTGGAGAGGATTATCTTTCGCATATCCTGGCCCATTCTCATGGGATTCCATCCTGGGAATTTTACTCTGAGGGCATTTTCTTTTCCCTAATCTTGGCCTTTCCCTCTTATGCTTATCTCTGTATCATTTCCAGCTCTCCTGCTGGTCTGACCTCCCTTGCTGTTTCTGCCCTGGTGGGTGGGGCACAGGGGGGGTGGGGGTGGGGGAAGATTCAGGCCCAGTGTAGAAAGATGTTAACAGAGTAACGTGTGTGCAGGCAGGAGAGGGGCCCCCACTGGTGACAGGGTTGGGTTTCCCCCATGGCATATGTGAGGTGGGGGAGGCGCCCCCCCTTCCCTCTCTACCTACCTGTGTCTCCCCCCCCCCAAAGTGCCTGCGGAGTTCTCGGACTGAGGATGGGCTGCTCTGAGCACCGCGAGGCCGGCAGGAATCTCATCAGCCCCTAGAGGCTCCCGTCAAACCACACCGAGTCTGATCCCTGTACCCCGACTTCTTGGGGGCCGTGGAGCCCAGGCTGGATGGAGGAATTGCACTAGACAGGAAAGGAAACTCCTAAAACTTGCCCAGGCTTTCCAGGAAGGACTCTTTACCTTCCATCAAAGAAAAGAAGTTCAGGGGAGCCGGAAGAGTGAAGTCAACAACTTCATTTGGGAAATAAAGGGAGGGTAGGAGGCGGAGAGGTTCCTGCCCAGGAGAGGAGGGAAGGGGAGTGTGGGGAGGCTTCTCCGAGTGGGAAGAGCAAAAGTGCACGCCCGTCCAGGGGGACGTACCCCCAAGATGCGCACACCTGTGCACGTTTTCCCTCTGCCAAGTCAGTTTATTATATTTCCCCCAAAGTTTGTTGCTAGGGTTGTTGCCGAGGACGAGAGCTTTAAGCTGTTGGTGGCCTCTTGCTTATCTCTGCATGACCTTTGTTCCTCTGGTTCCTTTATGCCCCTGGACCTGAACACCGGAACTCTGGCTCTCTGTGGCCATCCGGCTCCTAAAAGAGCCGTTTCAAGGGTCGGTTTCAAGGGCCTAGTGCCTTTAGGGCTGGCTTAGGTTCCAAACAGTGTTTTGTTTCCCCCAATCCACATTTCTGGGGGTGGGGGAAGAGGGGGAATCTCCCTTACCTCTACCCCCACCCCCTTGCAGCACTGAACCACCTTGTACCAGCTGCATCCCAGGAGCTGGGCAGATATTTGGGCTGCCGGTGAATGAGCTCGCGCTGGGGCCCAGAGTAGGCAGCCCACCTTGTACCAGCTGCATCCCAGGAGCTGGGCAGATATTTGGCTGCCGGTATGAGCGCGCTGGGGAGCCCGAGGCAGCGGGAGCGATTTCGTAGCTGCAGGGATTGCACCAGTATCTCTTCCTGCTCCCGCAGAGCAAGCAAGGAGTGTGGCTCCCTGGCTCACTGGCTGAGCTTCTCTTGGCCCCTAGGCTAGAAGAATGCTGGGGAGAGGGGGCTGGGGTGGGTGGCTGACAGGTGCAGTCTGGCCACTGGGGGCGTGGGGTGGGGAGATAGAGGGGACCGAGACTGACTTGAAGATGCTGAGTCCCCGCCCTGGTGGAGGGATGGAGTTTATTCCCTTTCCTCCTTGTTTTTTCTTCTCTTTTTTTTTTTTCTGTTTTTCCTTTCCTTCCATGTGAATGAAGTGTTCACAGGCGAATTTTGCCAAGCAGATCTTTCCCAGAAGCGTCCCCCAATCAACCCCACCCTTTGCAGTTTATTGTGAAGTGAGTGAGGTCCCGCCCACTCTTGTTTCCCTTCTCCCTGGAAGAGAGAGCCCTTGTGGATTCCTGTAGAGTCTCCTTCGCACCCTTGTGCTCTGCTCACTTAAGGTCCACTTGTGGCTTCCCACGTGGCTGATCTGACGGGGCCCTGGCAAGCATAGGCCGTGCTTGTCGCTAACTCGGGCTGATTTCAGGGCACCGCAGAGGCATCACCAACCATTGGGACACAAGTTTTTTTTGGAAATGCTTTTACTGAATTACTTCACACAGGTCCAGTTGAGACCTGTTCACTGCTCACTGTCGGCTTATCTTTTACCCAGAGAGCTTTGGGCAAAGTCTGTCTCCGCAGAGAACGCGCGTACCCGCCTCCCCCCAACCGCCCCCTCTCCCGGGCGAGCTTGGCAAACTCAGTAGGGAAGGAGAAAATACATCCAGGGACAGAAGGACATTTCGGCAATTATTTACTTCCCTCCTTTCCCCTTCTCTCCCTTCTCTTCCTCTCCTCCTTTCCCTCCCCCTCCGCCTTGCAGCTGTGGGGCTTCTGGGTAAAAGTTTTTTTTTCTTTCCTTTTCTTGTTTTTGGGGCTGCACCCAGCAGTGCTCAGGGCTGGCTCCCTGGCTTTGAGCTAAGGGATCATTCCTAGCAGGCTCGGGAACCATATGGGATGGTCAGCTGCATGCAGAACGACCACCCTGCCCACTGTACTAGCCCTGCCAACTGTATTATTGCTCCAGTTCCTGAATTTTTTTCTCTTTTGGGTCACACCCAGTAGTGTTCAGGAATTTACTCCTGGCAATGCTGGTGTGTGTGTGGGGGGCATATGGGATGCCAGGGACCAAACTCAGGTCAGCTGTGTGCGGGGCAAACACCCTCCCTGCTGTTCTATAGCTCTAACCCCCTAGTTCCTGGATTTTTTGTTTAAACTCTAAGGCTCTTATAATCCTTAGGCTACGTTAGGATTCTTCTGAGGAGGAAAAGGACCCTTCTTTGCGCTCCTAGGGAATGAAGCACCCAGAAGCTTTGCCCTTTTTTCTAACTTCTGGGTACTTTGTTCCCTTCTAGACACATGTTTCAACTGACTTTGGTGGCGCTAAGGTCACCATCCTCTACCCTGGCGAATGTGTGTCTGCGCCTGGTCCAGAGTGGGTCCACGCTGGTCCAGCAAGTGGCCAGCCGCAGCCTCAGCCCTGTCAGTCTCAAGAGGCGGGAAATGAGAATGTTCAGAAGCTCCCGCTCTGTGGGCCCTGAGCACCCAGCCCTTCCCCCGCTGCTCCTCAGCACCCACCACCACCTCCTAGAACAGAAGTCAGACAGGGCATCTCACCTGGGCTGCCCTCTGGTGGGCTTCTGGTGGGGTGGCCTCAGGAGTCAATACCCAGGGCCCCAATCTCTTGCTGGTGCAGACGGAGCCTGGGGAGGTGATATCCCGGCATAGCCAGGCTGCTCACGGTCCAGGCCCGACTACCCCAGAGTCTAAGAAGAGGCTGGGCCAGTGGGAGCTTGTGGATGACTGAGCACTGGCTGTGCGTGCAGGAGGCCAGGATTGGATCCCCAGTGTCAGATGGGCCTTTGAGCACCAAGCCAGGAGTAGTCCCGAGGTATAGCCCCCCCCAAAGACATAATCTCCTGAACAAATCACTGCGTGACTCGCCCCCTGAGCCTGTCATGTGTAAAACACCCTTGTCCGTGGATCTCTGCCTGAAAAGTCAGCCTGTGTTTGCTTCCCTTCTCAATTTTGCCAGCCCTTCTCCTGATAAGTGTAGAGACCCATCCGGTCCCCCAGAGGTGAGCAGGGTCTTGGGGTGAATGGATGATCAATTCCAGGCCATTCGACTTGAGGCGGCAAGTATGACCTGTGGGCTGCACTTAGGAAATGCTTCAGGAGATGTAGAAGTATGCAAGGTGCAGGTGTGAGCAGCCTCGGGCTCTCTTGGTCTCCTCCCCTCGGTAGACTCCGCGCGTGCCGCGAGGTTTTCAAAGGGGTAACTCTCTGCTCGCCCGCCCATCCCTTCTTAGGATGGGAAAAGTTTTCACAGCCACCGGCCCAGTCAGTTGTGTTCTTTCTCTCCCCCATACATAATCCGTGTTGAAATCTCTTGGCAGCAGCTCATTAGTCCTTCCCCCTGCATTCTTTCCTGCTTTGATGAGAACAAAGCCCGGCTCCTCCCACTCCAGATCTTGCCTCTCTCTCTCCCAGGAAATCTCATGTCTCACTTTCATCCCTCAGAAGAAAGTCACCCAAACGTTGTCCTGCCCTGCCTGCTGGAAGGTGGAGAGTTTGATTCTGTGTGCTTTGAACTCTTCCTTCAGAACTCTCCCAGAGGGGCTTGCAGGGCCCCGAGTTGTGCTCAGGGTGTTCTGGGGACACCGCGAAGCCCCCCTCCCCAGCCCCAGCCCCCTTGGAGGCAGCGCCCCCTCCCAGCTCCTCAGCGCACAGTTGTGAGAAAGGAAGGCTGGGCCACATGGTAACTCGGTGGAATTTTGTTCTTATTTGAGCCCTTTGAAGTTCCCTCTCCCTAACACCCCCTCTTACCCGGGCCTCTTAGATGTGGCGCCTTCTGTCACCAGGGGTGTTGAAGTCAGAGCCGAAGGAAAACCAACCTGAATTTCTGTAGAACAGCTCTTTGATGCAGGGTAAAACCGAAATCGATTTCCATCCGATAGACTTGGGCTTCTAAGAAGTGAGCGAACTCTATGGACAGGAGCTTTTTTAGTATGATGGGCTCATCATGAATCTTAAAGTCAGCTCATCCCTGCTACTTCAGGTGAGCCACGCTGGGTGTCAGGTGGGAGACCGGAAACCGCGCCTTGGATGCTGGCTCAGTCTCAGGCTGCTGGGACCAGGCTTCAGCCCTGCAGCCTGCCCCAGTCCTCCGAGGAGTTGGCTGAGGTGGATCCCGTCGCAAAGGGAACTTGGTGGCCGGCACCTGCCTGCACTTGTAGATTTCTGCTCCTGGCTTGCAGGGGGGCTGAACCGGGACCCACACCAGCTTGGATTCTCAGGCACCCTGGGCTCACCGTCTTCCTTGTCAAGTCTCTGGGCTCTAATGAGGTGGAAGAGTTGGGCTGGGAATGGAAGGGTGGTCTAGCGCCCTCTAAGGGGCATTTTCAGCTTCGTAGCTTAGGGTCGAGAAATGGAGGCCCATGAGGAGTCGCCCGCACTTCTTCCCTCTGGCATCCTTTTGGCATGCATGGTGAGAAATGGGATGGATGAGAGGTTGGGGAGAGGAAGACCCCTGGCCCCATCAGATGGATGGGTGGGGAGGGAGCTGGGAGGTAGGTGTGTGTGTGTGTGTGTGTGTGTGTGTGTGTGTGTTAAATGATCACTTCTGTTTTTAGTTAAAATAGAAAAATTCAAGTGGGATAGAGAATTAGATTTTTTCATAAGTAACTTGCTTGAGGCACCTTATATTGTGCCCCGGAATTGATTCATGGTTTTTGCGTCGCCCTTAAAGTAGGTTCCTTACATACTGTACTGTCTCCTTGACCCTTGAAAGGTTTAATAAGAAAAAAAATACGCAGAATTCAAAATGTAAAGAGCATGCTTATGAAACCCCTGACTCGAATGGGGTCTGGGTTTTGTTTGATCTGTTCTTCATCCTTAGAAATAAATAGCTGTACTTAAACCATCTTTCTTGTGTGGCTTCTTTTTGTTTTTAAGTTTAAAAAAAAGTCTGTAAGTACTGCCGAGGACTGACTGAGGACTTCTTCTCCCCCACCCCCCCACCCCCAATTTTATTACACCATTTTAGACATACAATTGCAAGACGCTCATGCAGAGTTCTGGTTCCACAGCGTTCCAACACCCAACCCTCCACCCAAACCCATCTCCCATCACCAATGTCCCCGCCTCCCTCCCCCTCCCTCACCTCAACTACTTGGCGGGTTCTGCATATCCTCTCCTCCCTATCTCTCCCTCCCGCCAAAATTTCCCTGCACATCTTGGAATGCAGTGGATTAAAAGACATCCCTGTTTCCACTATTTTGATGAACCACGTGGCCGCAAGCGCCGCGCGACCTGGCTCCGAACTGGTTTGGCTCTGTCAATCTGGTCGTGAGGCAGTGTTCCAGCGTCTGGACAGCAAAGGTGGTGGCTAGTGTGGTGGGCGAGTCTCATCCGGCTGCTTCGGGACCCCCCCACCCCGGAGGCAATGGGCCCACTCCCAAAACCCATCTGCCCTCCCGAGAGCCCCATGGTCAGCTTAGCGGGGAAAGCAGAGTTCCAGCTTCCCCAGGCGCGTCCGAGGCCCGCATGCTATGGCTGGTCGCCCGGGGGCCCTGACTGAGGACTTCTTCAGTAGGAGCGTTGGGGTCAGGGCTGCCGATGTTTATAAAGCAAATTCGCTGTTGCTTTTTTTTTTTTTTTTTTTTTTTTTGGCTTTTTGGCTTTTTGGCTTACATCTGGCAGACACTTAGGGGTTACTCCTGGCTCTTCACTAGGAATTACTCCTGGTGGTGGGTGCTGGGGACCATATGGGATGCTGGGGGATCGAACCCAGGTCGGCCTCCTGCAAGGCAAGCGCCCTCCCTGCTGTGCTTATCCCTCTGGCCCCTGTTGCTGTTCTTTTAACAAAGCTAAAACTTTCCATGTGTATAAATTCAGTAAATATTTATGAAACAAAGATAAATAAATGTAATTAGCATCTTTGAATAATTATAATCAACATCCTTGACATTGAACTCATAAAATAGATTAAAGATGGAGAATTAATTTTATTTTGTTAAGAAATAAGCAGGGAGAAGTTTTCCAAAAATACCTGGCTAATTGTGGCTGACCCAGATGTCTAAGAGTGAAGCTCTGAGTAACTGTCAAAGGAGCCTTCTGCAGTCACATTATTGCTGTGGTGAGACCAAGGTTGCCGGCTGTGGTAAGCTCTGCTGCTCTTCTGACTTGTGTGTTAGCGAAGGCACTGCCTGATTGTGTGGCATAAGATAGTGAGGGCTCTGTGTGTGTGCTCACTCATCCCGTCACTACGGATTTAGGGGCCACACTTAGCAGTGTCAGGAGGCGTTGCAGGGGTGTTCGGGAGACCAGGCTGTGCTGGGGACCCAGTCAGCCCCTCCCATGCAGGGGTGAGCTTCACCCTTTGAACTATGTCTCCCTCTCGGGAGTGTCTTTGATCTGAGGTTCCTGCACATTGTTGGCCTACTGCCTCCATTGCAGGGAAAAAATTCAGAGCTCCCTGGAAATCTACGTGCAAGCAAAGCGCTCCCTAGTTCTACCCAAGGTTGCACCCATCGCCCGAATTGCTCCCTATATCCTCCATTTGTCCATCACTAGTCATAGTAGGAACCAGTGTTACTCACTTTGGAAAATGCTCAGGAGGTGCAAGGGCAGCTACTAAGTCTGGGGAGCGAAGCGTTGGGCGCAGAGAGTTGCGGAAAGTTGGAGTCTCTAAGTGTCAGTAGTGAGGGGCAAGGCCTGGAGCATCAGAATCACTTAGTGATGTTTTCTGAAATCAGGCAGGTCTTGAAAGGTAGAGGAGCCCGGGGGCAGGCGGGGGCTTTTCAGCCCGATTTCTCATGTGCTGAAGCTCCTTTAAAAGGTAAGGCCTGGGAAGCCGGAGCAGTAGTTTAGCAGGTAGGACACTTGCCTTGCATGCAGCCAACCGGGCTAAACTGGGTTTGATGTTCAGCCCCCTTGTGGTCCCCCTAGCCCTGCTACTAGTGATTCCTGAGCATAAAGCCAGGAGCAAGTCCTGAGTGTAGCCAGGTGTGGCCCTTAAAAATAAATAAATACAGTACTATTTAAAAAATATATACAGATATGTTTCCAAAATGAACTGTATAAGAACTAGTCCCAGAGGCCCCCTCACTCAATGGAACAACATCTAATAAAATTCCACCACCTGCAGGAGGAAGAGGCGCATGGAAGCCTTCAACAGCGAGAAATAGCTAAAGGACAGACCTCTTTTGCCATTCTCCCTGCGCCGGCCTGTGCCGGCCCCAGGTTCGATCCCGGCATCCCATATGGTCTCCCAGTAGCCGCCGAAGGAGTATATTCCTGAGTTCAGAGCCAGGAGAGAACCCTGAGCATCGCCGGGTGTGACCCAAAAGCAAAAATAAAAAAAAAAAAATTAAAAATTCACCACCTGGGGCTGGAGGCGATAGTTCAATGGGTAGGGCGTTTGCCTTGCACACAGCCGACCTGGGTTTGATTCCCTGGCATCCCATATGGCCCCCAAGCACTGACAGGAATAACCCTTGAGCATTGCTGGGTATGACCTCCAAAACTTTTAAAATAAAAATAAAATTCACCACCGTAGGGGACCAGAGTGATAGACGGTGGGTGGAGTATAAGGTACTTTCCTCACATGCTCAGCCTGGGTTTAATCCCTCTCGTCCCATGAGCACTGCCAGGAGTAGTCCCTGAGCATGGAACCAGGAGTAATTACCGCTGACTGTGGCCCAGAATAACAGAACAAAAGAAATATCACCACCGTAGTTACCAGATACAGTGACAAGCATCAGTCCATCTTGGTAGCAGGCAGTAGGAACATCGTGTTCAGAAATTACTGTCCTGAGTCAGAAAGTTGGAGCCGAAAAGAACCCTGACATTGCCCACGTCACACCCCAATAGGTGCGAGCGGCAGTTAGCAGAGACATGAGGTATATAGTTTTGAGGATGTGTCCAGATTCCCAGACTTCGGTGAGGTGCAGCTCCTCATAGCTTCTTTCTCACAGGCTAGTTCAGATGCTTTCTCATCTATTAAACACTTGGCAGCACCCTTGTTGGCGTGCTTGGAAGAGCACTGGTTTGGGAGAACAAGTCATTTATTGGGGCCCCAGGGATAGTATAGCGCATGGGGTGTTTGTGTTGCATGATGCTGCCCTAGTTAGATCCTTTGCACCCTGTATGGTTCCGTAAGCCTGCTAGGAGTGATCCCTGAGTGCAGAGCTAGGGAGTAATCCTGGAACAGTGCTACGTGTGACCATCTCCCTGCCTCTCCCACACACCTCCCCCCCAAATCAGAAAAAAGTAAAAGTCCTTTGCATTTTGGGTCACACCCAGCGGTGCTTAGGGATCACTCCTGGTGTTGCTTGGGGAACCCTGTGGGCAGCCAGGAGTTGAATTCGGGTTGTCCGTGGCCAAGGGCGTGCCCTACCCACTGTGCCATCTCTCTGGCTCCCAAAATAAGTTATTTTAAATGCAACTTAGATGTTGCTTTTTGGGTTTTTGGTCGTTGGGCCACCCTGAATTGTGATCATAGCTTACTCCTGGCTCTGCACTCAGGGAACTCTCCTGGTGGTGCTTGGGGACCATATGGGTGTTGGGGATTGAACTGGGGTTGACCCTATGCACAACACCTGTCCTCCCCATGCCTTCCGTCCAGCTCCTGAAGTCTAGTGTTTCAAAGAGTGGGTTGCTAACCCCTGGCAGGTGGTGAAGTCAGTCCAGTCATGGGCATCGTTTGAATGGAAAGGCTGGACTAGGTCCGAGGCAGGGCTGTTGGGCTCAGGACAGGGTGGGGGGGGGGGGGATTCCTCTGTGAAACTTGCTCCAAAGTCATGTGTGGTCAGTGTGAGGTGGCTCAGGAGAAGCCCATCTCTTAGTCCACCCCCAATTTCGAGTCAGCTCTTCCCCACGAAGTGTCTGAATCATACCCAGCTGTACCTAAGGCTCACTCCTGGCTCTGTGCCCAGGGATCACTTCTGTTGATGCTCAGGGCAACCATGCAGTGTCAGGGATCGAATAGGAATTGGCTACATGCAAGGCAGTGTCTTAAGCCTGGTACTGTCTCTCAGGCCACACACAGAGTGTTTTGCAGCCAATAAGATGGCAACCCCTGCTCTGAGGACTCCCTGGGCCTGATCTGCTCATGTGTGACCTTGGACCAGAGCCCCTGGCCAGTGACAGCTATGTGCATTTCCACCGGTGATGCATTTCAGGGCAGCAGGCTGGGTGGGCCCCTCCTGGGTCTCGGCCCTCTGCCTTTCTCTCTCCCCCGCATTTGTGTCAGTCAGCTCTTGCTCTTGGAAGACCAGTCAGACACAAGTCTCAGGGTTTCCCTCTGGGGATCTCTTTCCTCACTGGTTTCTTGTAGCTCTGTCCCTTCTCAGAATAGCTTTTCCACCTGTTCCCTTTCCTCTTCTCCAACCAGACCTCCAGGCAGGATGCAAGAGCATATTGCAAAGGCCGACTCTGCCCCCAAGTTGCTTGGGACTCCAGCCCTTCTACCTTCTGCTCTTACTGAGTGCTTTCACTTATGAGAATCAACCTGGGTGAGCCAGAAGGAAGGGCCCGAGGCGGTTGATTGCAGAGATGGGATGGAAGTTTCTGCCTGGTTGCTGACTAGGGTTTTGGAAACTTGAAATGCAAGGCTCTTCTGCCCAGAAAAGTTGACAGCGAATGAGAGTTGCCCGTTGGCTCCGCTCAGGGACTTGGAGATTTCTTTCGCCTTTGGCTTCTGCTCTCTCCACGGGTACTCTCTCCTAGACCAACAGGCAGTTGGTCAAGGGCATGTAGCGATGCTGTTAGAATCTTCTCTTCTGAAACTGGAGCTAATGCCCTAACCCAGCCAGCAAGAACGTTGCTCACATCTACAGGCACGTGGCTCTGTTTCCAGACAGATTCATGGCTTTGAAGGCTTTCTTAGGGCCAGAGAGATAGTAAGCTGGGAGGGCATTTGTCTTGCATGCGGCTGGCGTGGTTTGATCCCTGGCACTCCCTGAGTATGACCAGGAGTAATTCCTGAGCAGAGCCAGGAGTAATCCCTGAGCATCACTGGGTGTCACCCAAAAAGTCCCTCCTCCCCCTGAAATGTTTTCCTCAGCCTGTCTTTGGCCCTACAGCTGCAGGTCAGTGATTTGCCGCCTATTTCCAACCCCAGAATCCTCCCTCGCTCCTCCTCCTGGATCCCATGAGCTTCGTCCCCGCCGTCTGAGGAAACCCCATCACAGCCACACTCCTAGCCTGCGCGGTTCCGGCGGAGTGGGCCTGTCGTCAACTGTGGAGAGCCCTCGCCAGGCATTCTCCTTCAGGATCACTTTCGGCGAGTCCCAACACTGCACGCGGAGGGCTCGCGGACTCATCTCACCTGCCCTGTGAGAGGGTGGTGCGTCGTTCTCCCAGTGCCCAAATAAATGCCCAGTGCCCGGCATGCTGCCGCCTTAGACTGCGGCCGCCCAGCCACCTGCTGTTTCCTCAGCACGCTTGTCCTCCTCTGCGGGTGCCCCCACTCAGCCCAGTGGACAGAGGAAAGGGCAGGCTGAGGTGGCCTGTGCTGCACACGTGTGTGCTTTAGTCCGCGTGTCCGTTAGATGGCCGGTAAATGGTGGAATGAATGGGTGGATTGTGGTGTCGGCAGAGGGAAGCACTCAATAAATAGTTGGAGAATTGGGCCAAATTGTAAGTGGTTAAATATTTCACAGTTCTCTGGTCTTGCTCCTCTGCCATTTGCGATGGGCTGGAAACAAGATGAAGCTGTGTGTGTGGTAAAGTGGTTTCTGCTTAGCTGCGGAGCCCTGGAGCTTTGAGCTATTTTACAGCTCTGGTTATTTGAAAAAAAAAAAATTTTTTTTTAAAGCAGTGTTTACTATTTCTGGCCATTATGTACACTAATATAAAATTTTAATTAGAGTCTTTCTTTTCAATTAATTATTCTAGTCCTGTTTGTTTGCTCTCTCCACAGAGCCAGCATTAGGGAACAAGAGAGATCAATTTTCTAATCCACGAAATTCATTACTTTTGACTAAAGTCCAGCGTCAGGCAGTGTGCGCCGAGCCGTCCCTGGTGCTTGCCAGCCACCCTGCGCATGGCAGGCAGGGCCGGACTGCGGAGGCGGGGAGGCTCGAACCGTCCATTTCCTTCTCACGGCAGTGCCTGGGCGAGGCTCGGATTCTCTGCCGTGGCTGTGATAGAGAACAGCGTGCGTGTATTTCCTTCATTCCTTTCACCTAGCGTGTCCGGGACTCTGCGTTGGAATGGGAGGGACGTGGCTGGAGTTTTGGCTCGGGAAGAGATGAACATGGCAGGATCAGGCTCTTTTACTACCTCGGCCCTTTACAGTGCCTGGTGCCGCAGCTGTCCTCTCCCTGCCTGTTGAACAAAAATGCAGGGCCTCAGATGCTTGTTCTGCAGGCCAGAGAGATGGTACCTCCCATAGGGCGCGTGCCTTGCCATGACTGGAGTCAGGAGTAAGCCTTGGGCACTGCTTACATAAATAAAAACACTCCCAAACTGGGCCAGAGCAATAGCACAGCGAGTAAAACATTTGCCTTGCGCGGTCCAACCTGGGTTCGATCCCCGGCATCCCCATATGGTCCCCGAGCACTGCCAGGAGTAGTTCCTGAGTGAAGAGCCAGGAGTAACCCCTGAGCATTGCCGGGTGTGACCCAAAAAGCAACGAATGAATGAATGAATGGAATGAATGAATGAATGAGCAACCAACGAACACCCCCAAACTGAAAACAAATTAAAAAAAACAGCCTTTTGGTTTGCTCTTACCATTGCTCCCGATTGCAGGCTGGTTGTAGCCCATCTCTCAGTCTCCGCATATTTCGCTCTGTTCTTCCTCCCCCAGAGATAGAGCACAGTGGGGCTTCCTGCTAACACCCAGACCTTGGCTCCCTGCCCTGCCCACACCTTTCCTTTTCCTTTAAGTTTCTTCTATAGGAAAAATAAGGAAGGTCTTCAGCAAGTTGATCTAGTTTGGCAGGGGACAGTGGCTGGGCCTAGCTTCCTGTGCAAGTCCATGAGGTCCCTAAGGACAGCGCGTGAGCTGGGGTCACTCCCTGCCTGAAGCCACCTGACTCCTACTTAGCTCTGTGACTCTGAGGCAGGTCGCCTCACTTTGCCCGGCATCTGATTTATATGACTGATTTATATGACGGCTGAGACACGAGGCCCGAAGGTTGGTCCAGGGGCTGAGGCACAGGCCTTAACGAGCAGCTGACGCCAGTTTGCTGCTGGGCACCGCATGGTCCCCTGAGCAATGAGGGGTATAGCCTGTGGACCCCCTCCATCCCCAGCACCTCCAGATTCAGGGAGGCGTGCCAGAATGACTGAGGTATCCCTGAGCAGGGTCTGAGAAGCACCACGGCCTCAGACCGTTGCATTGAACATGGACCGAGAATGGCTAGAATGGGGGTCCCGGCCCTCTTAAACACCACTTAAAAGGCTCCTCCCGCAGTAGAGAAAGAAAAACAAAGTTGAGGAAGTAGCAATGAGCCAGGCGGGCTCTTGCTCACCCTCTCGACCCATCTGCAGCTCCGGGCCTTCGGTGGTGGTTCTCTGTTCTCGGTGTATGACTGTTGCCCTCTGACTGCTACACGCTGTCGGGAAGAGAGAGAAGGGCCTTGTGGCTGTGGCTCTTCCATCTTTAGGGGTCTTTGATAGGATGCAGAGTCAAAGCTTGGCTTCAGGAGCACATGCGCGTGCCTGCCTGCCTGCGTGCGTGTGTATTGGGGGGGGGACTATGGAACCGTAGGGTTTCACAGAACTTTCTGTGGCGGTGGTGAATGTTCTGTCAGTGGCACCCAGTTCATAGCCACTGAGTGCTTAGGCCGTGGCCAGCCCCAGTAGGAAGCTGAATTTGACATTTTGTTTGTGTTTGTATGTTAGCAGCTCATGGGTCAGCCTGGTTCGAGGCCTGGCTGTTTGCCCTTCCTGAGAGCCTGCGAGAAGTGGATTCCCCCTCATCAGCCCCGAATCTGGGCACAAGCTGCTTTTGGGACCAAGAACCCCAGGCCATGTTTGTGCCTGTTGGCGTTGAACAAACACGGGGCTGCCTTTGAGCTGTCGAGATTGGCTCCATAGTCACCTGGGCGGTTTGGCCAGTGGGGAGAGGAAGATGGCTGGAGCACTGGGCGTGTCCCTGCCGCCCTGCACACTTCCATGGTTGCGGGGACCCGGAGCCCCAGGAATTCGGCCGGGGCCTCCTGTGATTAAAAATAAAAAAAAAAAAAAAAAAGGTTTCAGAGCTTTTCGCTCAGGATTAAAAGCTGTTTTGCTTATTCCTCTTCATAAACCTCCTTAATATCTGTTACCTTCTGCTCTCCCCAAAATGCCCCTTCATCCCTCCATTTTCCTTCTCACACATTACCTTGAGCTGGCAGATACGTGGGTGTGTACAGACACACAAACACACACGCATGCACACACGCACACAGGCATGCACACTTTCTGGATGTTGTAATCCACATCACTGTATTCGGATTGTGGTTCTCTTAATGCTCCCAGCGTTCTGACTTGTGATAAATATTTCAGAAGGATAAATAGCATTTTCTCTTTACGTGACATTAGAGAATGTTTCCCACCTCCCTGCAAGTATGAATAATTTCTCTTCGGTCCTAGTGCTCATTTAACCAGTTGACAAAACACGTAACAGCAGGAAACTTCTCATTTCTTTAACGTTCATCGGCCCAGTTCCTTTGGCTACGGCAGCCCTTGCTTGGGTACTGTTGGCGTTTGCCAGGATCGGCGACTGGACTAGGCTGCTCTCTCTGGCAGGTTGTACAACCTAAGTGGGCTTCCCGGGGGAGCTGCCAGGGGACACAGGTGAGGAGACATGCCACCAGCCCCATATTGCTCCATAGTACGGCTCTGAAACAGGGCTCAGCTCACTGTGCCGGCCGAAAGGAGCTGGGAAGGACCCTGGCTGCTGATTTCCAGGGCATGCTCACTACCGCCCCCGTGTGGCTGCCCTGCTCTCTGCAGGACCGGCCCCACTCCCACCCCCTGTCCTCTCTCCAGAGGGCCCGTTTTTTGTGCATCATTCTCTCATGCCACCTCCAAGAAGCCTTCTCTGGCTGCTCCGTGACAAAGAGCCTGGGTGCGTGCACAAGTCATTCACGACACCCTTTGCCCTTCTTAGTCTTTCTTCCTTGCCTTGTCGTTGTCACCTGCGCTTCATTTGTTGTAGCTACGTCCCTCCAGAGCAGGGCCTTTGTCCTCTGCCGCCCTTCCAGCCCGGATTCTCTGCTGCCATCTCGCGGGATAACTGTTTTTGCATGTGTTGGTGACCAGGCGCATGTATGAGCGAACGAATGAATGAATGAATGCATGAATGAATGAATGCATGCATGCATGCCACTCTGACCTGGGCAGCTGCTGCCCTGCCCGGTTCCTTCCTGGTGTGGTGGTGAAGCTTCCACGGCGCCTGCAGCCTCTCCAGAGCTTCCTGGCTGTCCGCGCCTCTTCTCCCCACTTAGCTTCTGTTGCCGTCTGTGTCCTCTCTTCTTCGCCCTTTGCCCTGGCTTCCCGCTGCAGACACCGGCCCAGGTATGGCCCAGGTGTCGTCCCTCCCCTCTCAGACACCACAGACACGTCTTCACTAGACCGTCAGCCTCCTGAGGGCAGGAACCCCCAGCAGGCCCTGACCATCTCGAGTCTTGGAGGATAAACTAGGGACCCTTCTGTCCTGCAGGTGAGGCCCCTGCAGATCTTGCTGTGCGCAGGCCCTCGCGTCTCTAGATGAAGTGTTTCTTTGGCACCATGAGGCCTTACTTTTCAAGCTGTGAGATTTAACAACGAAATGCTTCCTGGTAATTACAACAGTTGCCAAGAAAGAACACAGCCATTATGGGGCCCTGAACCCCGGCGTGGTGCTCCCTCCCCTCCAGCCCACCCAGGGCCGTAGCATGGGGGGGGGGGCGGGAGGCAGGAGGGCCCTGGCACCTCCAGCCGCAGATTACCCAAAGAGGATTGCAGTCTCGGGCCAGCCGAGTGGGGAGTGGGAGAAAGGATTTGAAATGAGATTATAGGACCTACGCGCTCCGCTTTTGTTCAGGAAATAAGTTAGTGGTTTCCTACAAGGCCGTGAGACAATCGTGTTGAGAGCCTGGAATGGTAGATCTGGGAACTCAGCCCTTCAGATCTGTCCGAATAAGGTGACCAGTAGTTATGTTTCCTGGACTTGTAGTTTAGAAAAAGGGAGAGGAAAGCCGGAGCGGAAAGTGCGGGCATCTCATAAACATACTTGAAGCAAACGCACTGGATGGGAGATTCATTAGGAGCCCGCGGGGACCTTTCCAGGAACAGCTTATGGGGTGAGTGTGTCTTGGTGCCCACACCAGGGGCACAGGGCTCTGCCCACAGCATCTTCGTTGGTCCCCAACTCTGAAGGCTGGCCTGCTGCCCTGTAGCTCGGGAGGGACTCACGCACGTCAGTGATACGTGCTGACTCACGGTCCTTGCCGTCATGGGGCTCTGAAGCCCTCACCTGGGCAGCCGCTGGCATGGGCTTGGGTGGGCATCTGCCTGTTGCTGCTCACCCAGCCTTGCTTCCTGTCCCCGACCCACCCCGTCTGTTTTGCTAGAGACTTTGGGGGGCTGCTTTGAGCTCCAGGCTCTGAGGACCCCGAGGAGACCCACCAGGATTCATTTTATTGCGGGTGGCTGCAGTCTCCCGATTCTATTCTGAGTCATGCAGCGGGGTGGGCAAGTCGTCTAGAAACACAGGGAGGGAAGCGGGAGAAATTCTTGGTCACCCAAACTTCAAGGCATTCACCCTGTGTTTGGTGAGAGCCCCATGTACTCGCCGAGGGCCAGAGACATAGAACAGTGGATAAGGTGCTTGCCTTGCACACGGCCAACCCAGGTTTGATCCCCAACACCCTGTGTGCTTCCCTGAGCGCTGCCAAACATGGTCCCCAAAAAGACAATAAAGCAAACATACTTCTGACAGCATCTCTCGTGTTTGAATTTCCGTGACTGACTTTTCTTCTCCCATCTTGCTCTGACTTTGGTCTCTGTTCTGCCCATTTCGGGAGAAGAGGGATGTGTTGTCAGTCGGTGCATCTTTCTGCCCTTCTGTGTGCAGCAGGAAACGCTGCTGATGCCCACAAAGATGCCCGCTCCCCAGCATTCCAGGGTGATTGTTTGTAAACAGCCCCAGGGAGAAGCTTATGTCTGGCCCCTTGCTCAGAAAGGTGCAGTCACCTGTTTGCCTCTTCCCTGCTGCCTGCCAAGGTGCTTTATTAGACGACAATGTGTAAATATTTTTGTTTGCTTTGTTTTGGGTCACACCCAGTGATGCTCAGGGGTTTCTCCTGGCTCTGTATGCAGGAATTACTCCTGGTGGTGCTCAGGGGACCATATGGGATGTTGAGGATTGAATCTGGGTTGGCCTGCTATACATCGCTCCAGCCCTTCCGTTAATTTAAATTGTAATCGTGTCTGATTCTGTAGCTGACCGGTGTTTACTCACCTTCCTAATGAAAACGCCAAGTGTCAACTTCCATTTCCATCCCTGACTGGGCAACAGCGCACGGGGGCAGCCAGCCCCGTCGGGTGCTCTGTCTGTGGAGTGCTGCTCAGATCAGAGCCAAGTGTTGATTGAAGCTCTGTAATCAAAGTCTCAGAATCAGTCTGCGGGGCCGGAGAGGTGGCACAGTGGGTAGAGTTCCCAGACACCACCACTAGGAGTGATCAGTGAGCGCAGAATCAGGATAAGCCCGCAGCACTGCCGCGTATGGACCCCAAACCAAAAATGAAAAAGAAATGAAAAAAAGAATCTGATGTGGGGCTGGAATGTCATGTACAGGGGCTCGGGCACTTGCTCGCACGCAACTGACCGGGTTGATCCCTGGCACAACGTGGTCTCTCCCATATGGCTGGAGGCCACCAATCACCTCCCGCATGGGCCAGGTAATCCTTGGAGCCTTGGCATCGAGCTACTGCCACGGTTGGCCGGAAGTTGCCAAATGGGCACCTGGAGCCTTCTGAAAGGGCAGCCATGGCTTGGCAGGTATCCACCCCCACCCTAGGAAAGAAAAGAATGGGTGTGATGTCTACAGCACGGGCTCTGCGTGCGCACTGAGTGTTGAGTGTTGTCGCACACGCAGTGCCCGCGTGGATGGTGGCCCAGTGAGGAGAATGAACAGCGCCATTTCCTGTCGCCAGGCCCTGCTGCCAACTGAGGCCTGGGCTGGCGCCGCAGACCTGCATTTCTGGAGGCCTCATGTAATCTGTGTGCCCGTAACTGCGCAGATGGTTGGGTAAACTGGTTCTGATGGAGGTAGGACCTGAATTTTGGGTCACTCTAGGAAGGGCTCCCTATGGGGGCAGCCCCTGTAAAGCCCTTGGGTGATCGGGCACTAATAATCTTTCCTCGGGACAGCTCCTGGCTTGTATTGTCGTGACCAGGCTGCTTGGAGGCTCCGAAGCTCCCATCCTGTTGCCTTGGGGCAGTGCCCAGGGGTCTTCTTGCTGGTGGCTCTCAGTTGGCGTTTGAGGAAGTAAACTGGAGCTGGGAACTCAGCGGCCACAGTGTGGAGCCTCATGAAGCCTCTCTGTGAGTTGTGGAATGTGGGAGTTGTCTTGGGGTGCAGAACCTCCAAACCTGCTCTGCCTCTTGGATGTGCCAGCCTTGGTTTTCCTGTCAGCTGGTTATCCAGACCCAGAACCCTCAGAGCTGGTTGTTTTTTCAGTTTTTGTCTTTCTGTGTCACACCCTGTGATGCACAGGGGTCCCTGCTGGTTCCTCACTCAGGAATTCCTCCTGGCGGTGCGCAGACACCCTACGGGATGCCTGGGATGGAACCTGGGCCCGTGGCCTGCAGCTCAGACGCCCTCCCCACTGTGCTATCGCTCCGGCCCCTCAGAGCTGTTTTTTTGTGGCTGTTTTTCTTTTGGTTTTCAGACCATCTGTGGTGGTGCCTGGGGTTACTCCAGACTTTATACTTGGGGGTCACTCCTGGTACTGTTTGGAGGGATCCCAAGCTGCATCCCAGGGGATTGAACCTGGGCCGTGCAGATAAAGCAGGGGTCACCCCTTGACATCTCTCCGCCCCAGAGTTGTTTTTGTGCTTCCCAGTGGCAGCGTCAGATCCTTTCAGCTTGGTCAGGAAAGCACCTTCTGGCTCTGACTTCAGTGTTCCTGCCTTGGTGCTCGTCTCCCCTCCCTCCAGATTCCTGCGCCAGCCCCTGCACCTTCACCATCGTGTCACCTTGCAGTCTAATGCACCCCTGCCCTAAAGCACGCACCTTTTCGTATGGCTTGCTCTGGCGGGGAGCAGTGAAGCCGTTCACACCCAGACCGCTGTTGTCAGCTACATTACCCACCACACAGCAGCTGCTGGCACAGGCGGGTTGTAACGTCTCTGCACTCAGTGCCCTTACAGCATGCTCGGTTCCCTCCTCATGGGGTCGGTGCGAGGGTTCAGCTCGTGCCTCTTCTTGTAATCGTGACTTGCGATTCTTAGCGCCAGGTTACTGCTGGCTGTCTCCATTCTTACTTCTTCCCTCTGTGCTGGGAACAGCCACCAGACATGGTGTCTGCAAATGGCTCTAGAGTCATCCATGCTGATACTGTACGACTAGGTAGGTGGTGAGCCCGGGGAGGCAGACGTGAATTTGGTAAGAAGCTGAGCCAGAGAGATCGGGCACAGTGCTTGCCTTGCTTGTAGCTGCCCTGGGTTCAGTCCCTGGCACCACAGATGGTCCCTTGAGTGCAGAGCCAGGAGTAAGCCCTGAACATGGCCAGGTGTGACCCAAAAAGGAGAAAAAAAATAAATAGGTTAAAGCACATAGCAGAAACACCATCTGCACTTTTATTTTCATAGCAGCACTATTCACACTAGCCAGAATCTGGAAACAACCAGTGGGCCCAAGAACTGATGACTGGATAAAGAAGCTGTGGTACATCTACACAATGGAATACTATGCAGCTGTTAGGAAAAATGAAGTTATGAAATTTGCCTATAAATGGATGGACATGGAGAGGATCATGTTGAGTGAAATTAGCCAGAAGGGAAAGGACAGATATAGAATGACGGCATTTATTTGCATGACATAAATATAAATATGTACATATTATGATACCAATATCCAAGGTCAGGCAAAACTTGGGTCAGGAGGTCTTGTCACAGGTGGAAATTACCACAAAAGTGTGGGAGTCAGAGGTTAGGTAAGACAGAGAATGAACAGTGTGCTAATAATTGTCGAAAGTGCTAATACTAACCTAGAACTGAGCATTAATGCAGGCAAAAAGATACACCCGATAACCTCTAAATGTATGTCTCCGCAATCCACAATGTATAAGAGAGGAAGAGAGAGAGGAAGAGAGAAAAGAGATAAAGAACCTGCCATAGAGGCAGGCCTTTCAGGGTCAGGAAGATGAACATTTTTATCAGATGGGCTGGACATGTAATGCGATTTAGAGACGACCACTGGACTAGAGCCATTACCGACTGGATCCCACGGGATGTCAAAAGATCACGTGGCCGCCCACCTACAAGATGGTCAGACTTCTTCATCAAGACCCTGAAGGAACGGTTTGAGGCTCTTCATATTCCTGAAGCAACCAGATGCCATTGGGCTACACTGGCACGTGATAGGGTCCAATGGAAATGTTACTGGTGCTGGCTCAAGCAAATCGATGAATCACGGGATGTCAAGTGATCAAGTGATAGAGGCAGGCTAGGGGAGGGGGAGGGAATCGGGGACATTGGTGGTGGGAAATGGGCACTGGTGGAGGGCTGGGTGCTGGAACACTATGACCAAAACCCAAACATGAACATCTTTGTAATTGTATATCTCACGGTGGTATAATAAAATATTTAAAAAATAGAGTACAGTTGACCAGCAGCCCAAAAACCAAAAAAAAAGGGGGCAGGAAGAGTAGATGACAAAATAGAAAAAAAAGGATAAGGCAAATGCAAATGATAAATGCAGTAATAGTGGGGCTGAAATGATAGTCCAAGCCCTTGACTTGCTTGTGGCCAGCCTGAGTTCGAGTCCCTCAGCATCGCCAGGGCTGGAGCAATAGTACAGTGGGCAGGGTGCTTGCCTTGCGTGTGCCTGACCCAGGTCCTGTCCCTGGCATCCCATATGGTTCCTTGAACACTGCCAGGCATGAGCTGAAAAACGTTGAAAGTTGGAGTCTTAGAGACATTGAATATGGGGGGGAAAGGATTATGGACATTTAGACAAGAGATTTCAATGGAAGAAAATTGATTGTGGATAAGGGAAGGTATTACCTAAGTTAGAAAGGGGTCAGTTCTCCAAGAAGGAATGAGTCCTTAATGTAAATGTGTCTAACGATGGAGTGTTAAGCCCTGTGGGGCAAATTACAGTAAAAATGCAGAGAAGTGGGCAAATCCACTCTTGGAGAGGCGTCAGTACCTTTTAGCCAGAAATGGAAGATCCAGCTGGCAGAAAACCAGTGGCGACACAGATGAGATCAGCTGATGCCGCGGATCCACCAGACGCAATAACTGCTAGGGATGACTTCATCGGGCAACGGCAGATTCGTGTTCTGCCCTGGCACATGGGGAACACTCGCCAACCTAGACCGCATCTGGGGCCATAAAACATGCTTCAGCAGATTTAATAGCTTTGGAATCATACGCTGTCTGCTTTCTGACAACAGTGGAATTAAACTGGGAATCAATAAAAGAAAGATAATTGGAAAATGACAAGACATGTGGAGAGAGAACAACACACTTATAAACAAACACAGGTCAACGAGGAGAGAGAGAGAGAGAGAGAGAGAGAGAGAGAGAGAGAGAGAGAGAGCACAAGCAAACACTCGGGTCAAGGAAGAGTGAGCGAGAATTTTTTTTTCTATTATTTTTATATTTGACTTTCTTTTTGGGTTGCATCTGGAGATGCTCAGGATTACTCCTGGCTCCGCACTCAGGAATTACTTCTGGCAGTGCTCAGGGGACTATATGAAATGCCAGGGATCGAACCTAAGTTGTCCAAGTGCAAGGCAGATGCCCTACACACTGGGACCATCTATGACTCTGGCCCCAAGAGTTAGAAAATTTTAAAAGAATTTTGAGCTGGGTGGAAATGAAAACACAACTTGGTCAGCATTTGTGGGATGTAGCAAAGCGTGGGCTTAGATGGAAATTTATAACACTGAAGGCATATATCAAAAAGAAGTAACTAGAAAGAAAACCATATAGGAGCTGGAGAGGGTAGGGGTTAAAGTGCATTTCCTGGTTCTATCCCAGGTACATCATTGTATGCCTCCGCCTTCCCTAGAAACCCTTGGGGTGACCCTGAGAGCCTGGAGTAGCACCTGAGCACAGAATCAGGAATAGCACTGTTGTGTACAGTCCCTGCTCCCATCCTTCAAAATCAGTCATCTGAATTTTCACTTTAGAAAACTACAAGAAAGGAAGAGGAAATTAAGTCCAAGTGAACAGAAGAATTAGTACAAAATAAAAATTAGTACAAACTCATTAAATTTGAAGATAGGAAACCAGTAGAGACAAATTAAACTTTGCGTAGATCAATAAAATCCAGTCAAACTATCAATAACCTCTAGCCAAGCTAACAACAAACGTAGTGAGGGGAAATATCAGTAGTATTAAAAATGAAAGAGACATCACTACAGACTCCAGGACATTCACTTGTATCACTTATATCACTTGTCTTCCCTTGTTCATTGATTTGCTCGAGTGGGTGCCAGTAACACCTCCATTCATTGGGAATGAGGTCCATTATTGTTACTGTTTTTGGTATATCAGATACACCATGGGGAGCTTGCCAGGCTCTGCTGGGGCTCTGAGTTCATCCCAGGGGGCCCAGTCTTTTTCTGTGTCAGACCATCAACCATCCAGGGCCCATGGGGCAACGCTTGAGTGTAGACAAGCCTGTCTCCTGTTTGCCACCTGCTGACGTAGCCAGGCACCACAGCCACACCTGCAACACCTCAAGGGGCAGGATCCAGGGACATTAAAAGCTTAATAAAATACTGTCCACTCTGGAGCCCTTCATTAACCTTGCCCAAAGTAGGCAGTGCTGGGCCAGTCCAAGGAGGGCAGTAAGATACCTCAGGTGCACTTAGACATGGCCTTCCATTTATTCCGTAGTAAACATAGATATCTAGAGGGTGCTTTTTATTTTTTTCCTTCCCTGAAACAGTGATAGGTCAAACAAATCTGGACACCTGTGACCTAAGTGAAATGGTCCAATTCTTGAAAACCCCAGTTTGCCAAAACTTAGATAAGACAGTAGGGACAGTTGAATCAACCTGTATTAAATGAAAACATTGGGTCTATGATTCGTGATCTTCCAGGACAGAAAGTACCTAGCTTAGATAGGCCCATTGGTGAATTCCTTAACATGTAAATAAGAAAATAATAGGGCAGTTTTCTACAACCTTTTTTCTCCTCCCTCTCCCCTCCTTCCCCTCCCCCCCTTCCCTTCCCTCCCCTCTGCACTCAAAAGTTATTCCTGGCCGTGCTGGGGTGGGGGCATGTGGGATGCTGGGTCAGCTGCATGCAAGGCAAACACCCTACCCACTGTGCTGTCGCTGCACCCCCTTTTTTTTCAAAGGATAAAATCCAAGAGAATCATACCCAGCTCATCCTTAGAGGCCAGCATTGTCCACATACCAAAACCAGGTATTATTAGAAAACTGTAGAACAAAATATCTCGCGAACATACTGCAGAAATCCTCCTCAGAGATCAACAAATAGAATCCAACACAGTATGAAAATTACTGTGCAACCTGGCCCCGTGATCCCGAGTATGTAAGATGGGCTGCTCTTGAAAATTGAAGTAGTGTAATCAACTACAGCCTCTCCCCATGAGCAACAAGGCGTTGACTTCCTTCAGTGGAAAAATCCAGGTATAATGTGACTCTCCAGAAATAAGTACTGGTAAGGTACAGTGATCAGAGCCTGCCCCATAACATAAACCAGCAATGAGCACATTATTTTGTAGGTTCTGTGTATTATGTATTTTTTTATAATATAGCAGGCTAGAGAGAAGGAACTATTCGGAATCTCAGAAATGAAGAAAGGTCTTGTCTCTCTGTTTGGACTCTCCTGAGGAGAGGAAGAAAAGAAGGATCAAAGGTCTAAGTAAACCTTTGTCTCCGCACAATTTAGCCTTGTGTAAGGTTTCCTTTGTAATTATCTTTCCCCAGTAGCCAGGAAAGCCTCAGCCCATAGCCTGTGGACAGGGAGTTGGGCTCCAGGCCTGAGGCGTGGTTAAATCTTTCACGGTTGCCTGTGGCAGCCTAGAATGCTTCTAACTCATCACCTCCAGACATTTCTTCCAAGCTGGGTCTGCCCGTTGACCATGGGGTTATTAGGGAGCCACTCTCTTCCTGTCCCATGGATGAAGTACCACAGGGCACCAGAGTGTTAGGGACCCCCGCCCGCTCGAGCTTGTGTGCATGCACACACACACACACACACACACACACACACACACACACACACACACTCACATGCATGCATGGGACCTCAAAGCATTTAGGCCTCACCAGAACTAGAGGCCAGAACAGAGGCCTCCTCAGCCCAGGCGAGCAGCGTGAGGTTCTGGGGCTGCCCTCAGCCCCCTCTTCCCTCACAGCCTCCATGCGGCCCAGGATGCTCGGGCGCTGCAGGCCTCCTGGCCTCTTCTGCTTCCCTGAAGCCCCAGTTCATCCACTGTTTCAGACTTCAGCCTTCTGCGTGGTCTGGCTTCTCCCTTACACTCAGCCACATCCATTGAAGCTTTCCCAGCACTGGCGACACCTGTGGTGGGCCCTGTTCAGATTCTGTGCTGGCCACGGATGCAAGTGGCCACGTGTGAATCGGGGTTTCCAGGCCTCCGCCTGCTCTAATGGAGTGTTTTCCTGAGGAGCGTGTGAGAGGTCAGTGCTTCCAAAGACCAGAGTTCATGAGGCCGCGCGTTAGACAGGCACCTTCACTCTCAGAAACTCTTCTCCCACTTCAGCCTGAAATACTAGAGCTCTTCACTGACACCATGGGCCCTTTCATCTCCACAGCTCTGTGAGGTGTGAACGGCCACCTTCCAATGTGTGTGCTTGGAAATGTGGTCCCCCTGCTGCTGCCACTTCTTGTCTGTCATCTGTCAATCTATAATCTGTCTGTATCTCTGTATCTGTCTGTCTGTCTGTCTATCTATCTATCTATCTATCTATCTAATCTGTAATTATCCATCCATCCATCCATCCATCCATCCATCCATCCATCCATCCATCCATCCATCCATCCATCCATCCATCCATCTCTATGTTTTGGGAGCCACACCCTGGCAGTGCTTAGGGTTACTCCTGGTGGGCTCAGCGGACCATATGGGCTGCTGGGGATCAAACCCCGGGTCAGCCATGTGCAAGGCACACACCTTGCCTGCAGTGCTGTTGATTCCTGCCCCATTTACCCTTAATGCCCTTAGTTTTAGAGGAGTTGGCAGAAGACATGTTTTTATGAGCTGTAAGCACATGGTTTTACTTAGTGTAATACTTAGGGAAATTGGGAAAGTTGCAGAAAACATGTCGTTTTCCTTAAATGATTCTCATGATGTGTGGCATAGTAACAAAGCTAGAAAAGGCCAGTTTCTAGTTTATATTTCTATGTAATAGGACTCGCTCCTAGGGGGAGGCCTTCCCCAGACCCGAACCAATACAGAGCTTTTACCTTTTGTCCCACCTTGTCATGAGTCGAGTTGAGCAGTGGCTCTTCCTTTACCTGGGAGGAAGCGTGTTTGACTGTTGCCAGGCACCAGCGAATCGTGGCTTTCTCTGCCAGCAAGCTGTTGGCAGGAACTGTAAATTCTTTTGTCTTGTTAACCAAAAAATGAGCCTTAAAGATACAGCAGTCCATAAAGTCTGCCCTGTTGTTCAAATATATATAATGCAGGTGATAAATTCCTCCTCCAGTATAGCTGCTGCAGTTCGCCGGGTATCCAGAGAACACGTTTATCCTTGTGTGCCCGAGTCACACGCAGCTTGCAGTGACCCCCCCCCCCCACACACACACACCCCTCAAGCTTGTAGGAAGGACCAGTGCTGTAAAGAGGTGCTGTCTTCTTAGGGTCCCCTAAAAGGAGTTTGAGATGACCCTGAAATGTTTGTAGATTTGGGCAATCAGCCAGGAGAACTGGGGTTGGGAGCCAGAGCAGGCAGTGTCTTGGTTTGTCTGTGCCCAACACAGCACAAGTTTACCGGATGGAACCTCATATAAAGAATTCTCCTTTCCATGTTTGGGGGACAGAGGTTAGGTAAGATAGAGAAGGGACCAGCGTGCTAATAATTGTTGGAAATGGTGCAAAGGGTATACATGATAACCCCTAAATGTATGTATTGCAAGCCAAAATGTGAAAGAGAAGGGTGAGAGAGAGAGAGAGAGAGAGAGAGAGAGAGAGAGAGAGAGAGAGAGAGAGAGAGAGAGAGAGAGAGAGAGAGAGAGAGAGAGAGAGAGAGAGAGAGAGAGAGAGAGAGAGAGAGAGAGAGAGAGAGAGAGAGGAGAGAGAGGGGGGGGGGGAATCTAGGGACATTGGTCGTGGGAAATGTGCCTGGTGGAGGGATGGGTGCTGGCACACTGTATGACTGAAACCCAAACATGAACAGCTTTGCAGTTGCATATTTCACAGTGGTATAATAAAATTAAAAAAAAAAACTCCCAAAGCAGCTAGGACTTGAGTCATCATTGGGGCAGGTAAAATGAAGGAAGGGGGCATGGGAAAAGGGAATTTAGTCACTGTTCTCTCTCTCTCTCTCTCTCTCTCTCTCTCTCTCTCTCTCTCTCATGGTTTTCTGGTTTCTAAAGGGTGGGGGTGGTGGATTGTCAGCTTGGGGGGTGCTCCCATCACAGGCACTCTCGCAGACCTACAGTTTTCAGCTTACCCTCCCTCACAGCCAGGCTGACGGTCAGCCAGAGAGCTGACAGGGTGGGGCGCTGGGCTGGGTGTCTCCACATTTATTCTACATTTTTGTCCCTTGCTCTACCGTGGTGGGATTCTGGCAGTTGGTTCTTGGCAGATACAGAGAAAGCTCCAGCGTCTGCCGTCTGCAGGGGGCGGAGGGACAGAAAGCGATGAGGTTCCTTTCCTTGGGCCTGGGTTTCCGGAAGCAGCTTGGAGATGTTTTTGACCACTCCGAGGACCCTCACTCTAAGCTTTAGCTTCCTTTGCTGTTTCCCTGCCCCGGATTCACAAGGCGCTGGAAGTCTCCACCCTGTCTCCACGGCAGTGCTCACAGCTGGGCATTGGGGGTTTCCCTGCCTCCCTCTCTGTCTTCCCCACACTTCTGAGGAAGAGTCGGAAAACCCGCTTCCGTGTGTGTTTGTGTGTGTGTGTGTGTGGGGATGTGTTTTCTCCCTATTTTTACTACAAGCAGAACTACTTCGGCGTCATGTAAACACGCTGGAGTATGTTAACAGCTGCCTCTCTTTTTAAAGCTGAACCAGCTCAGAACTAAAAGGGAACTTGCTTTCAGGTTCCATGCAAGTTCGCATGTGACAGCATCAGAAGCTATTTTTAGTGGAGTGATCACCGGCAAGAAACTGCAAACGGCCGCTTTCAACTATCAACAGAGGAAAGAAAGGATCATTTATGCACTGCCACAGCTCTTGAGTCCATTTCTGTGGCAGACAAAGGGGTGTGTAAATCTCTTCTGCAAAGTTATGCAGGCGTCTGGTGCCTGTTGAGAGCCCATCAGCTCTGCAGAGAAGTGATGTCTCAAGATTGATGCACTCGGTGGCAGCCCGGGCGGTTAAATGAGATACGCCGGATAATAGCGGTCTCTTGGAAAGAAGGCCATGTGTGGACACTTGGAAGCAGCCAGCAAACTTTTCTTTGCTGCAATTCACAAAATACTTGAAGTTCCCCTAGAAAGGAAGAAGAGGTGTGGGGTATTTAAACCCCAGCGGTTGGAAACCCCAAGGCAGGGAGCTGGGGATACCATGATTCTGAGTGAGGTTTGCCGTCCCAGCAGGACAAGTATCCTAGCGGGTCTGTGCTTGTTCCTCAGGGCTTGACTCCCTGTCTGTGCTCACCATGAAAAGCCGCAGCCTCCTCGGACAGAACTCATCCTCTTTATCTTGGAGAGCCTGCGGCACCGGGAAGCGTGTCTGCTCTGGGCACGGAGAGTGGCAGAAAGAAAATTGGAGCAGGGTTTTCAAGAATGAGAGTTCATCAGCCTGAGCGCCTGCTTTGTGGACACATGGCCTGGGCTGAAGCACGGGACCATGCACCACTCCCCACCTCGCCCCTTCCCTCTCAGTAGCATAGAGTGAGAGTGACCCGACCCGAGCTCTGCGCCTGGAGGAGCTCCCAAGCATGGCTCAAAAATTAAAGACCAAATGCACGAAGGAAGACAAGCATTTGTCGTGAAGATGAGAGTGGCAGGGACATTTCAAAGCAGTGGTGACTGCATGAACCACCACTACGTGAGCATCAGGAATAAAACACACTTGTGGCGCGCACACACACACACACACACACACTCAAGATGGATGTGTAGCATCCATGCAGCAGGAGTTAAAACTGAAAAAAGTTAAAACACACTTGTGCCGCACGGGGACACACACACACACACACACACACACACACACACACACACACACACCCTCCCTTCCCCTCCCTATGGGGGGCAGCAGGAGATAAAACTGAAAAAGTTGAGCCAGTCCAGGGAGTGAATGGGAACGCACCATTGGCTGATCTGTACAAAATGCAAGTGTGTCATTTTCTAGAAACAGTGTGGGCACAAGGTGTGGTCTGGGGACCACCTCGGTGATTTCCTACACAGTGGACTTGAATGGCACAATGGAAATTTCAGGATCTCCATTGACTTTTATCTAACACCAGGTTCATCAACTGTGTTTAGAGAATTTTCTCTAACAACCAATATAGAATGGATTGTTCAGTGTATGAGTAGGGAAAGCTCAAATAGACTTTGAGATAAATGTGAAATAAGTGTTGTCAGTAGCTGTAGTGATGGTGTGTCTGGGACTGTCAGTAGAAAACCACTGTGTTCTGGAAACCTAGAAAGTGAATCCAAGAACAGAAACTGGCCAAACTTCCACACATCTGCCTAGGAATAAAAGGCATGACCTGGGCCGGAGCGATAGTCCAGCGGGTAGGGCGTTTGCCTTGCACGTGGCCGGCCTCTGCCGGCCCGGGTTCGATCCCGGCATCCCATATGGTCCCCGAGCACTGCCAGGAGTAATTCCTGAGTGCAGAGCCAGGAGTAACCCCTGAGCATCGCCGGGTGTGACCCAAAAAAAAAAAAAAGGCATGACCTTATCATTACTGTTCCTTTATATGAGCTGTAAGGATCAACATAGTTGATGCTGGCTAAGTGAGCAGGCATCGGGAGGGGGTGGAGGGTGGGAGGAAATGCGGGTCTGTGGTGGTGGGGGCACACTGGTGGTGGGATTGGTGCTGAATGATGAATCTTTCCAGCAACTGTATTGTGAAAAAGTTTGTACTTTGTAAATCACGGTGTTTAAAATAAATCATCTAAAAATGCAAGTTTGTGTGTGTGTGTGTGTGTGTGTGTGTGTGTGTGTGTGTGTGTGTGGTGTGGGGGGGTCCCTGCTGGTACCACATGCAGGGGCGGGGGCTTTCAGGTAGGCTTTAGCTGGGTTAAAACGACCCATTGGAAAGGTGAAGCCTGGGCCACCGTCTTCAGTGGGTGAAGACATGTGAGGGAGGAAGGAACAAGGTGTCAGAGGGCAGGTGGGGCGGCAGTGGAATGTGCTGGAAGCCTGACCTCGTGCTGACCTCTGCCAGCAGAGAGGGTGGTATGCCCTGACCTCATGCTGACCTCTGCCAGCAGAGAGGGTGGCACGCCCTGACCTTGTGCTGACCTCTGCCAGCAGAGAGGGTGGCACGCCCCTGACCTTGTGCTGACCTCTGCCAGAGAGAGGGGTGGCACGCCCTGACCTCGTGCTGACCTCTGCCAGCAGAGAGGGTGGCATGCCCTGACCTCGTGCTGACCTCTGCCAGCAGAGAGGGTGGCACACCCTGAACTCATGCCGACCTCTGCCAGCAGAGAGGGTGGCACACCCGGAGCCAGGGTGGGGGCAGCGCAGAGTTGTGGGCCCAGCATTCTGCCTCATGCTAGTGGTCAGTGCGCTCAGGAAGGTGACCATATAATGGCCTTGACTAGCTGCGGGCTTAGGATCTGACGGAAACAGTCCCTCCCAGGGTCCCTGGCTAGCGGAGGCATTGCGGCAGGGGCCTCCAGCTCTCCTCCTGAGGCCGCTGTTCCAACACCGTCCATGCTGCAGGAGTGCAGAGAGGAAGTGCAGGGAAGCCTCGTCCCCCCTGCTGGCCTTCGCCTGAGCCTCTGTGGGAAGGGCCCCGCAAGTGGCCCCACATCTTGTCACAGAGGGACATGCATCACACGCCCATTGTCAAGTGCCTCAGTGGAAACTCTCTGCTCTTGGAATTTAATACCGCCAAGAAACGTGGAGCTCCGTTACTGCTGCATTTTTCCCCTGAAGCAGAGGACTGGGCATTTGTAAGTCTTCTAGAAAATAAGCTGGAGCGATACTACAGCGGGAAGAGCGTTTGCCTCGCATGGATAGGTCCAAACTGGGTTCAGTACCCGGCATCTCATATGGTCCTCTGAGCATCGCCAGGAGTAACCCCTGAGCATCGCTGGAATGAACCAAAAAGGAAAAACCAGACTTCTGGAGAATCAGAAGGGGAATCGGTTCTCAGCCTCTGACTTCACAAGGTGGGACGAGGACCGTGGCAGCTTTTTCTGGGAACACAAGGCACAGTGTGGTGTCGGGGCAACCTAACAGGGTGATACAGGAGGTCACCCGGCTTAGACTGAGAAGCCCCCTGAGGTCACAGGGAGGCTCCCGTGACTAGGTGGGATCCCTGGGACAGATGTGTAGTCAAGGTGTTCATGCTGTTACGTTATTTGGTGTTGGCAACTGGGATTTCTTTCCTTTTTTTAATTAAGAAAAATGTTTTAATTGCTTCAAACCAACCATAAATAGCCATTACACTGTCAGAAGAAACATTTCCCGGAAATGCAAACTGTTGTGCATGGATTCGGAGTCCAGGAATTCGATGCCCTTAGAGAGTCAGCGTCCTGGTGTGTCAGTGCCCGTGTTTCAGTGTCTCCATGTCCCAGTGTCCCGTGTTTCAGTGTCTGAGTGTCCCGTGTCTCAGTGTCCCATGTCCTAATGACTCAGTGTCTCGGTATCCCGGTGTCTGTGTCTCAGTGGTTCAGTGTCCCAGTGTTTGTAGTCAGCATCCTGGTGTCCCAGTGTCCTGGTGTCAGTGTCCCAGTGTTTCAGTCGGGCAACCTAACAGGGTGATACAGGGGGTCCTGGTGTCCATGTCCCAGTGGTTCAGTGTCCCGGTGTCACAGTGTCCCGGTATCTGTGTCCCAGCTTCCCGATGTCTGTGTCTCAGTGTCCTGGTGTCTCGGTGTCCCAGTGTCAGTGTCCAAGTGGCTCAATGTTGTGGTGTCATTGTCCCAGTGTCTCGTGTCCCGGTGTTAGTGTCCTGGTGTCTCGGTGTCTCGGTGTCCCAGTGTCAGTGTCCCAGTGGCTCAGTGTCGTGGTGTCCATGTCCCAGTGGTTCAGTGTCTTGGTGTCCCGGTGTCAGTGTCCTGGTGTCTCAGGGTCTCGGTGTCCCGGTGTCAGTGTCCCGGTGTCTCAGTGTCTTGGTGTCCGTGTCCCAGTGGTTCAGTGTCTCGGTGTCCCGGTGTCCGTGTCCCACGCTGAGCATGCTGGGTCCTGCACTGCAGCCTTAACCTCCACAGTGAGCGGCTTCATGTCTCACTTTTATGATGGGGTGTGGGCTGGGGGGCAGATGGTGAACATCAGAGTGTGGTTTGCTGCTTTCCTCTGCTGAATTGTCGGCGACGCAGGGGGCAGCAGGAGGCACCCAGAGCCAGCCAGAGGCAGAAGAGCATCACATCATGACTCACGGGTCTGGCAACACACAGGTCTGTGGCGGGTTTCAGCAGTTTCTCTCCCAGTCGGGTTTGCTCCTGCCTGCCCAGGTGGTGCCTTCAGAGTTGCCTGGTTCTGGGCCATGGGCTGCGACAGGGCTCAGCAGCGTCCTCCCTGCTCCTTGATGGAGGTGCCCAGAGTTTTAGGAACCGTGCCAGGAGTTAGGCTGATTTTCACCACGGAGGAGTGTGGGTGAAGGAGAGCGACTGTAGACAGTGGGTCCCTCTGAGACCTTCAGCTCCGCTCAGAGGCTCCTCTTGGCTCCACCTCTTTGTTTGGGGAGGGAGGGGGTCTGTTTTGTTTTTCTTTTTGGCTTGTTGGTCATTCCTAGCAGTGCTTAGGGCTTGTTTCTGGCTCTGTGCTATGCGATCCAACCTGGCTGCACTATCTCTCTTGCCCATTAGCCGTTTTCTTTTTTATCTTGCCAAACTGAAACTCCTTAACCAATCACTTTTCCTTCCCGTGTTTCCTGCTAGTTGTGGGAAACTACCATTCTCCTTTCTTTCTGCTTCTCGGAATTGGACTCCTCAAGCTAAGATTTCTCTAGTGGCATCTTCTAGACCTTTTGTGACTAGTTTGTTACGCTTAGCATCATGTCTTCAGGTCTCTGAGCCATGTGGTCACACAGGTTGAAATTCTTTTCCAAGGTAAAATCACGTTCTACTTTCCATGAAGACCATGTCTTCTTTGTCCTTGTGCTGTGGGTGGGAGAGGTGGCCCCCACTGGTGACGGGTTCCCTGGGTGACTTAGGGAAAGTGGGGAGGACAAGGGCGTCCCCGCTTCCTCTGCCCACTTCTGTCCGCCCCTAATGTGCCGGGGATGTCTCCAGTTGATGAGAGGCTGCTCTGAGCACCCGCACGGCCTGGCCCTCACGTCTCCTCAGCCCCACAATGCGTGCCTCAAAACCCACCTGAGTCCCACTTGTTCCGCCCAGTGTGGGACACGATCCCTGCACCTGATTTCTCGGGAGCCGCGTGGACCCCAGGCTGCAAAGGAAAGTCAGTCCTAAAGCAGGGGCCGGAGCGATAGCACAGTGGGGAGGGCATTCGCCTTGCATGCAGCCGACCTGGGTTCGATCCCGGCATCCCATATGGTCCCCTGAGCACTGCCAGGAGTAATTCCTGAGTGCAGAACCAGGAGTAACCCCTGAGCGTCAAAAAAGCAAAAAATAAATAAATAAACAAACTAATTAACAAACAAACAAAAAAAAAACAAAGCAAAAAAAAACCTTACCTGGCCAGCTTGCCTTGCCAGGAACACCGGGTTCACCTGCCATCACGGAAGTTTTGGAGGAGAAGTAAAGTTTGCTTTGTCAGAGTTAGTTTACTAGCTGATCGAGAGTCAGGGACACTGGCTCATTTGCCAAGGCATCGAAAATCAGACGGGCTGGACACATAATGCGATTTGGAGACAACCGCTGGACTAGAGCCGTTACTGACTGGATCCCACAGGACGTCAAAAGATCACGTGGCCGCCCACCTACAAGGTGGTCAGACTTCCTTGTCAAGACCCTTCATCAAGAATGAATGGTTTGAGGCTCTTCATATTCCTGGAGCAAGCAGATGCCATTGGGCTATGCTGGCACTCTATAGGGACAAATGGAAATGTTACTGGCGCCCGTTCGAGCAAATCAATGAATAACGGGATGTCAAGTGATCAAGTGAAGTAAAGTACTTACTTTAATAGTGAAGTAGAGAAAGTTTACCTGGGAAATAGAGGATATACTTTCTTCCAACTGCCACCGCCAACCCCTTCCCCAAGCCTGTTGCTAGGGTAGCTGTTGATGATCTTTGGGTACACTTAGGTTGGTCTTTGTTCCAGGGATGGAGTCTTCTAGTCTAGCCAGGAAGTTCTGCATCTGAACGGGCTCCTCGGTGTGGCCTTCCTGCCCTTGGCCCTAGGTTCCAGGGTTTGTCCAAGGTGGAACATCAAGCTTGCTCTCTCTCTCTCTCTCTCTCTCTCTCTCTCTCTCTCTCTCTTTCTTTCTCTCCTTTTCCTGTTATGAAGAATAACGCTGTATACAGGTGAACTCATAACTCTGAGTTCTCACTTTTCATCCCTTACGGTTGTGTGGACGGCTCTCAGTTGTGTGAGGCACCACAGTGCTGCGCCCCTGCTTGGTGGTGTCTTGGCTACCTTGAACATGTCTGGGGTGTTTTGTTTTGGTTTGTGTTTTTAGCAGCGCCTCGTGGCTTCTATGCTCAGGAATTCCCACATATGAGGTGCTGGGGATTGAGTATGGCTCATCCTCATGCAAGACAAGTAACCTATTTGCCGTATGACCTCTCCAGCCCAGGTTTCGTGAATCCTCCTGTCTCTGTCCTATGGAACCACAAAGGTTCCATTCCACTGTCTGTGGGTGGCTAGTCAGCAGAGATGGGCTGAGAAAGAGGGTTGTTGTTGCTGTTGTTGCTGTTGCTGTTGTTGTTGTTGTTGTTTTTGGGAGGCGGTTTGTTTTTTTATTGGGGACCACACCTCAGAAGTGCTCCAGACTTACTCCTGGTCCTGGTCCCTGAGCATGCTGGGGAATTGAACCCAGGCTCAGGGACCATGTGGGATTCTGGGGATTGAACCCAGGTTTGGCTGCATGCAAGTACATCCTGCCCACTGTCCTGTGCCCTGAGAATGAGCTTCACTGGCAATAGGAAGGCAGGCAGGATAGAAGATTGCTCTGCTGGTTCATCTGGTGACTGGCTACTCTGGGTGGTCAAAGGAACTTTTTTTTTTTTAAAAAGAAAAAGACTAGGACACTCTTTAAAGAGGAATGGTTGGGACCTTTTTGGTACAGCAAAATTTCCTCTGGGGCTGGTCCCCTGAGGCATACTCAGGCTTATCTACAAACCAAAAGAAAGTAAGGATTAGACTGTGTGGTGGCAGGAAGGACCTCCTTGGTCCTTGCCCAGACAAGCTGGTTTCTAATACTAATCAAAGCCGTTTCCAGACAGCTTTTGGGTTATCACCAGGGATAGGCTCAGATTATAGGGACGTATTTCCTCTGTATGAATTACCTTTGGGAAAGTTGAATTTATGTCCGTGTTCTCTGGAACGGACAGAAAGGAAACTAGAACCCTCCAGGCCCTGAATTTCACTCCAGCTGCTCAGCTTTCCTCAACTCCACCATTTAATTGTGATTAGTAGGTTCATTTGCATCTAAAAGGAGTAGGGTTGTTGGGTTTTTTCTCTTATCAACACCATTGAGTTGGAAACCAGTGTGCTCCATTTATATAGAGTGGCCCATTTTACCAGGCCCATTAAGCAGGAAAAGTAAATGTGGGTGTTTTACAAATGCAAATATATCATGCAAATAATGTACTTTATGCTGAATGATGGCTTGGTTTTCATATGTAAAATTAGAAACTGTGTAGCACAAAGATAATGATAAACACCTTTGCATCTGTTCATAAGATATATCCTGAGCTGTAGGCTTGCATTGGAGCAGAGACTCCTGCCACTTCTTCCATAGACCAGACGTGCATTCCATATTATCTAAAATACACATATACTTATCCAGTTATTTATATATTCCTAAGTAATCAAGAAATCATAGAAAAGAGGATTCCCAATTATCTAACCCATTACTTACCATCAATGAGGAGATTCATCATTTTCTTTCCATTTTTAAAGCTTTTATCTATGATTGTAGTGCAAGATAGACTACTATGTATCTTTTGCTCTTTGTAACAGACTTAATTACACCTGAGTTTGTGTTTTAATCCTGAAGGTTTGCAATGATTCTGCTTGATTAGGTGGATGGTACTGTCCTGTGGACCCCTTTAGTGAAATAAGGACATACAGATCCTGTGTGAGGTGAACTTGGCCGGGCTCCCGGAGGGTGGGACTGGGGTGAGATTGACCTTTAGTCTCCGTACATGTGGCTTCCGTTCTTGGAAAGGTAAGGACACACACCTCTGGAAAATGGAATAGTGCTGGAAGAACACCGGGAAACACTCAGCACAGTATGTTATCGCTGGTGCAGGCGCTCACGTCCTTGTCCTCAAGCTGTCAAGCTTGAAAACGAGGATCTGGAGCACAAATGGCTGAATTCAGAAGATTTTTTTTTTATTACTTAAAAAAATTATTAGAGAGCCATGATTTACAAGCTACTGATTAGGCACACAATAATTCAACACGAAACCCTCCACCATTGTCAACTTCCCTCCACCAGTGTTCCCAGATTCCGCCCCCCAGCCCCCCATTCCATCCCGGCCTGTCAGCTTGACAGGCACATCCCAAGGCTTCAGTGGTTGCTGCCTATATCTCATGTCTTCAGTTCTCTTGTATTTGGGGGGTATATGGCTGTACCCCTCAACCACTGGTATTCCTGAAGCAAGACCTGATGTGTGGTCACCCAGTACTTCCCATTCTCTTCTGCCCTTCCTCTCTTTCCTTCTCTCTCTGTCTCCTCTGTAAACACCCGAGTAAGGATGATCTAAGCATCTGCCTTACATTGCTGTACAGTTCCTTATCTGGTATTCTTTTGTTGGGAGGGGGAGGGGGTCACATCCTGCAATGCTCAGGGCTTACTCCTGGCTCTGTACTCAGGAGTTACTCCTGGCAGTGCTCGGGGACCATATGGGATGCTGGGCATTGAACCGGGGTTGGCTGCAGTAAAGCAAACACCCTACGGCTGTGCAGTCACTCCGGCCCCACTCTCCAGTGTTCTGTATTCCACAGGTGCGCGAGGTCATCCTGTGTGTTCATCTCTCTTCTGGCTTACTTCACTCAGCACTCTTTCAGTTCCAACCATGTTGCAGCAATTGCGTGGGAAGCTCCCAGGATTATGGGCGGGGTTTTGGAAAGCAGGATTCCAAAGAAAGACTGGAGTCCTCCTTTCATATCTTTCAGCAGTGCTGAGCAAACATTTCTCTTATCCTCCAAGAATGTGGGCCATTAAAATAGGGGGTGAGGGTGCTAAGATAATTCCCTCCCGGTGTGGGTCCTGTAGGGCTTCAATTTGGGTTATCAGGCACCTCCTAGGCCTCCTTGTGACCGTCCTACTCCTTAGTTTAGCCACCTCTAATGTCACGAATGCCTTCCTGTCCTCCTTGACCATGTCTCTCTGACTCTTGTCCTTGGGAGATGGCTGAGGATGCTAAGACCGATTCTCTCCTCGTGTCCAGTTCCGGCCTTGCCATCCAGGTTCTCTGGCATCAGCCCGCCACCCTCGTGACGTTCCTTTCTTGAGGGCCATAGTCCTCCCTCACCCCGCCTGGACCCCTATAGCCCCAATCTTGCCCCTCCTGTTCTTTTAGTCTCGATCACAGGTGCTTCGGGTCTTGCCAGAGGTAAACTCATCACTGACAGTGTGTGAGGCCGGGTCAGAGAAGGTGGGGCACCTACTAACTGACCTAGAGCGGGCAGGCATGGCGCGGCAGTGACTAGAGCCGGGGTCTGTCACTTTGGTGGATTCAGAGGAGGCTCTGAGAATCATTAAGGAGATTTCTAGCCTAGAGAGACTTTCCTTATCTAAACCTCAGGATTTACCCGACCTCGGTTGCCCACATTTACTCAGTCCCTGGCGTCTACTCGGTTTTCAGCCAAATCAAGGTCAGGATAAAAGGAGATTTGGAGGGAAGTAAGCCGGATACCCAGGCTCCTGCGGTAACACTCAATTATTGGATTCTCTGGCAGCACCGGTCCACTGTAATGAAGTCCTCAGTTTTTAAAACTATCTTTAGAAATCAGGTGATTCCATATTGGCAACAGCCGGCTTGCTAGTTCTGCTTTCTTATACAAAAAAATAAGATGGTAAAATCCCCAGGAGCTGGCTGGAGTTGTTAAAAGATAATCTTAAGCATTTTAATGCGCATTATTCTTCCTGCAACGTTGAGCCTTAAAAGCCTCCAAAACAGAACCAGGCCTGGAACGAGAAGAAAGAAAAGTCAGCCATCTCTCAGTGTTTTGCTGCACGCTCTGTGTCCCGGGACCACACGAGACCAGGCAGAGCCCATGGCTGCCCCAGCCCCGCCGAGAGGCGGGATGAAGGCAGAGCCTAGATGTGTCGCTCTCACGCTGCGCATACATGCGTCAGGCCAGGATTTGTGGGTGTCTAGTGTCAACGCACACATAATAGCTGTGCTCACATCTTTATACATTGTGACTCTTTTCTTCCTAAGACCAAGGCCCTGTCTCTGTCCAGCTGTCCATCTCTCTGGGAGAGACACTTTGGTCAGCTGCAGGTGTTGCTGGCTTTTCTGCAACCCGATAGTCTGCACGGCCAGAGACCTGTGACCAGAGAAGCACTAGTAGCATGCACAAGGACGCGCTGGCCCCACTGGCCTGTTCATGATGGGGCTGGAGGTGGGCAGGGAGGAGGGCATCGCGTTAACCACTAGGCTGACCGCACAGTACTTTGGCAAAAGGAAAATCTGCTGGGTATAGTTTTTTGGCTTTTTGAGTCACACCTGGCGGTGCTCAGGGGTTATTCCTGGCTCTGCAGTGCCTCGGGGACCCTATGGATGCTGGGGATTGAGCCCAAGTTGGCTGTGTGCAAGGCAAACACCCTCCTGTTGTTTTGTTGGAGCCCTCACTCCATTTGTCCGCTTCCTCACTTGGATGGCAAAGAACCACACTCATAATGCAATAACAAACAGTTTATTCCAGCTAACTGGAGCCGATCGCTTCACTGAGACATGCAGGTCCTAGTGAGAATGTTCAACCCCGGGAGAGGGCAAGTAGGGATTATATAGGCCTTCCAAGGCCATTACATGCGTCACAGCCTGCGCAAATCCATATAGCCAATAAATTTAAAGAAAAACATATTTCAAACATGTCATCCTAAAAAGGTCATGCAAACTTAAAGACAAGAGAAGTGGTCTGTCCTGTTCCAGTCCTGTGCTTAACCAACCTTGAGGTCGTCTTGTCCTCAGCCGGTGGTAAAACTGTACTATCCAGATGACCAGGATAGATATGTGTGGTCAATGACTTGTTTCTCAAGACCCCAGGACTTACATAGTTGGGGCCATAGCAGGATCTAACAGTTTCTGGGAAGGGGACTGTGGCTTGTTTCTGGGAAGGGGACCCGTGACTTGTCCTGGGGCTCAGTCACCCTCTCTCGTCCCTACAAGTGCCATTCACTGGGAGCTCTTTCTTCTACTGCATAACTGTCGCCTCCATAGTCATCAATTTGACTGTTTCTTGTCGGGAACGCCGCGGGGTCCCCGACAGTGTCAGGACAGAGGTTGTCTTCTACCTCCGAGGACGCCGGAGAACAGATGAAAACTCACGAATCGGTGCAGTTCCAAAAATGGCTTTTAATAGTACAAAAGCTCTTCCACAGCAATCCAATATAATGAACAAACTCTAGCTCTGGTCCGAACTTAAACCATACAAAAGAGCCTAAGTCTCCCACCAAAGAGAGGATCTCACCCAAGCTGAGTCCTACCCAGAAGAAGGAGCAAAAGGCCAAAGAGCAAAAGGCCAAAAGCCAAAAGCCGCAGGAGCCAAAAGCTGAAGGCTGAGGAACCCAAAAGGCAAAGGTGAAGGGGCCTCAAGTCAGCCCCTTATATACACCAAAGTAATCCAATCGGGAAGGGCATGTCAACAAAGAACTCTAAACAGAGTGTAGTGCCACACCTTATTGCAGGTATAAACAAAGGTTATGCCAAGGACTAAGGAGATTATCTCTTATGTAAAACACTGGAGAGAGAGAGAGGGCTGATATAAAGTAATACATCTTAACTTCATGAGCTTCATGTAATCTAGATGGTACCCACAAGGTCCTTCTTATTATTATCTGCACCAGGGTGATTCTGAGTATCTTGTTCTCATGTACTGAAAGGGTCACACTCACCTGCTTAGAGCAAACTAGTATGATCCTTCCTATAGTCTTCCTATAGTCTCAGCGTAGCCAGGGTGGTAGTCTCCTGGTAAATTCTAACTGTCCCACGTTGGGTGCAGTGGGTATAAAGAGGAGCTGTGCCCAATCTAGAAAACATAGAAGTCTTAGTAGATGTATAAGACAGAAGTTATTCAATCAAGGTGACTTCTGTAACTGCCACACCCTCTAGCAGTGTTTACATAGAAGAGAGGTCTCATTAGAATGAACCTTGACTTAAGTAGATTAAGCTGGGAGTGGGCAAAACAACAAAACTCCCAGATTAGCTAAACATGTCCTCCAGCAGTTTCTCACATTGATCTCACCTGATCTCGACGTCCAAGAGTTGCCGCTCCTAAGCTCTTGTGCCACCAGCCGAAGTCAGCGGCTGCCTTCAAGGTGAAAATGCCCCTCTGTGGTGCAGGAAAATCTCTGGGATACGGTGCCCCTCTGGTTTTCTTGCCTCTCCTAGGACCAGGTTCGGGGTAGTACTGACTGCAAGATGTTTGCTAGGAGACGGAGGACCGTGTTTTAAGCCATGAAATTGAAAACAGGTTGTCCATTGTAGCCCTGCTTGTTTGGTCAGGATTTGGCAGTGGGGTGGCATGTTTATATTTATGAAGAGCTGGGACAGCAGGACATGTATGTCAGCAGCCTGCAGACACTGGCAGTAGTTAAGGCAGCTTGGGTGGCCCGTAAGTAAAGCCCATGATTGCAGTGCCCAGGAGGGAACCAGGGTGAGGACAGACACCAGAAGGGGCACCCTGGCAGGGGCCCTGGGAAATGGGACACCCGTGGGTATAAAATCAACCTCCTGGTTTTACAAAGAGGAGTTTTCCTGTGCCACGGAGAGATCGTCCTGGAGCTTAGGTGCTTGCAATGCACACAGCAAGCTTGGGCTCCATTGCCCTTACCATTCCAGATGGTCCCCGAGCCACACCTGAGCACAGAGCCAGAAGCAGGCCCTGAGCATTGCCAAGTGTGACCCCAAAGAAACAGACTTATTTTTTCCTCTTTGGGTTACATCCGGCAATTCTCCTGGCTCTGCACTTAGAAATCGCTCAGGGGACTATATGGGATGCTGAGGGTGGAGCCCAGGTTAGCTGTGTGCAAGGCAGATGCCCTACCTGCTGTGCTGTAGTCTCACTCCGCCCAAAACAAGCATTTTTAAAAATCGGCTCTTTCAGGAGGAATAAAAAAGAAATGAGCGACGGGAAGGTGGTCAGGAGCGAAGATCAAGGCAGCGTGCTCTGAGCTCCGGTGAGGGCAGTCATGGGCCGGCTCTCACCCTCGTTTCTCTTCTCTTGCAGCACACCAGGGCCACCCATCTGGCCAGGCAGTACCTTCTTCAAGAGGAATGGCACCCTTCTACAAGGTAGGCCTCTCTCTTGCTGCTCCTCTGCCCTAAATGTGCTTGCTGCCTCTCGGGAAAGCCAGGTCTGTTGGGGACCAATTGTCTCTGGAAGAAAATGGGCGCTTGTGAGTTGGGTCTCTTGCAATGTCTCCATTTCTGCCCCCTCCAGCCTCCCTGGTTGCTGTGAAGGGCTGGTCGAAGCCCAGGTTGCTTCTCGGGTTCGCGGTCGCACTGCTGTGCTTGTTTTGCTTTGGCGAAGATAGATTCTTAGGACAGGACGGTTGGGTTGCCTGCGGCCATGGCAGGGGTGGTGGAAGCCCTCCGTGTGGGACCCTCGGGTGTGCTCCCTGCACCACTAGCACATGTGGACACACTTCAGGAAATGTGACCTGTGCGGACTGTTGGGGTGTTCTGCATGTGATGGAGGCCGCTGGCTCACAGCTGTCCCCTGATAACCATGTTTCTGGGAAGGGGACCTTGGCTTGTCCTGGGGCTCAGTCCGCCTTGTCTTGCCCGCGAAAGTGTCATTTTCTGGGAGCTCCTTCCTCTTTTGCTTAGCTAGAGTGCCTGTCCCATGCGCCTGGAGAACTCAGACCATCTTTCGTTCCCTCTGGCCACTGATAAGCCGTCTAGGCCAAAGCGCAAGCACAGTGGGTGGTTAAAGAGTCGATCAGGTGTATTTGGTACTTCCAGAACTTTCTGTCCCGTTGTCTAGCCCCATTTCGGAGACGTGCTCCACAGGCTGGGGCTGGCTGACTCTCAAGGACCTCCCCACGTTCTGTTCTCTCAGGCTCTCTCAGCAAAGGCAGATAACTTGAGTTAACGTAGGGACGCGAGCTGAACCGGGAGCTCGTGTTGGTGCTGGTGCATGCCACCGGTGGCTCCCACTCAAGTCACACCATCTGCAGCCCCGCGCCATTGGTGTGTTAAAGCGGGTAGGGTTTATAGCATGACCCTTCAGTGCCTCTGGATGCCTTCAGAGCTCTCGGTCCTCTTTCGCTTAAAAAGTAGCCATGGAGAGGCCTGAGCCTCAGAGGGAAATGGATTGGGACGCCAGAGGTCGGACCCAGGTTGGCCGGGTTCAGGGGTTAAAGACACTTGGCTTGTATGCTGCCAATCCCAGTTCTGTCCCCAGCACTACAAGGATCCCAAGCACTGCTGGTAAAAGACCCTGAGCACAAAGCCTGGAGTGGCCACTGCCTTGTGTGTGACCTCAACCCTCCACTTCTCGCTCTCCTCCACAAAAACTCTGGTGATTCAAGTTGTCAGTTACCCTTCTAGACACCCACTACACCCTGTGTGTAGGACAGAATGTGAATGGAGGTAAGGTAAGAGACCTGTGGTCCGGAGAGATGCTAACAGTGGCTAGGAACTGGCTTAGCACCCAGCTGACCTGGGTTTGATCCCTGGCGTCCCATGTTTCCCAACCACACCAGGAGTGATTGCTGAATGCAGAGCCAGGAGTAACCCCTGAGCATCTCTGGGTGTGCCTCCCCGAAAAAATAGAACAGAAAGGAAAAAGCAAGGGAGGCTTTTATCTTTCTATTTCTGGAGCAGTCCACACAGTTGAGGAGAGGTGCTGTGGCCCTTGCCTTGTTGTTTTATAGGCCGTACAATTGCATATTGTCTCCTAATTGCCCATGAAATCGGAAACCTTAAGGATTTCTTTGTAGTCTGACTTGGTACAAGGGAAATGTGGGCAGACAGGTTTGATTAATTCCAGTTTTAATGACCATTCTCAGATACCCTAAGTATTTTTGGGAACGGGGAACTCCTGCTCTGAAAAACAAACAAATATCATTCATAAGAGGCCCATTTTCCTTGTCCTTCAGTGAAGTGCTGTTGGGGCTCCTTGGTTGTTTCTGCTTGTCGTCAGTTTTTCAGAGTTACGCACATCTCTTTGTCAGCTCTGTGGCAGTGACACGAATATCAGTCATGATTTGAGTTTCAGAAGGAATTCTCTCTTATTTATTTTCAGTTCTGGGGCCACAGCCAGCAGTGCTCAGGGCTTTCTCCCGACTGAGCTCGGGAGCACTCCAGGTGGGGTCAGGAACCACACGGAGGGCAAGTGCTCTGCCCACTGTGCTTCCACTCTGGCCCCTATAATTTCATCTTCTTAGTGCTTTTTGGTATTTTATTTCATTAAGTTCCACGTTAGTAGGATTTGCTCTAAATTTATTTGGGTTTGTTGCAGACAGGGAGTGATTTCTCTGGGTGTGCCATCTCGGGGCAAGTACCTCCTTCCTGCTTCCCTGCGAGGGTGAGAAATTCCAGGCATGGGAGTGGAATCGGCAGCCTTGAGATGCCCACGGAATTCACTTCCAATTTGGTGCTGCCCCTTGGTTTTGGGGGTACATTTGGCAGTTGAGAATTGGGTTGACTGTAGAAGTATCGGTAGAGGATTTGTTACCTTTCAGTTTCCTGTGATGTTCCCCTGTTTGCTCCACCCAAATATATCTCTGAAGTCATTTTTCGGGTGATTCGCATTCTCAGAGTATGTGCGTGTGCTTCCGAAGTTCGTATTTCCTAGTCCTGTGTTCGAGTCCTCTGGAAGTTGCTGAAGCCCCTCTGGCATCTGGCTTAGCTGCCCGTGGTGCCAGTGGAAGGTTTAGGCGGTCAGTGGGAGCAGATTGATCCAGTTGCCACCAGCCACTCGATAGCTTCACCTTTATCCTTTGTGTTGCTGGAATCACCACCCAGCTATTTCTTACTTGCCTTGTGGCATGAATGAGGAAAAAACCCTTTCTCCGTAAGCTGACCCGGAAAGAGCTCAGCTACTCGGTCCCAGCCCTAGGACTTGCTCAGCAAGAAGGGTAGGAATGGGG